>MPUH01000855.1:0-31714 GCA_001970955.1 Stentor coeruleus | reverse complement strand
ATACAATTCATACAATTCATAACTTGGCTCTCCATTTATTGGTGGATGAAAAGCAAGACCAAGAGCAATTTGTCAAAGTGAATTGCTAGGAAGCATAATACTAACCATTTTAAGTAATTGCTCTCTAATCTTTGGATCAAAATTCATGATTATGCATAGCCTACTCTAAACCCGCATTCACCATAAAAGCCTTTAGAAATTGTATGGAAAGAGGTGATTTCTACTGGGCTATTATTTTGTAGTGCGACCTTGCAGAATGAATTGAAAGACTTCTCATCAGTATAAACATTTTCTTGGTAGACTTCATCAGCAAAAAGAACTAATTTATGATCTTTGCAGATATCCAATATTTCATTCATAGCTCTTAACGAAAGTACTTCTCCAGTAGGATTTCCAGGGTTTATAACCACAAGTATTTTAGGGACAATTCCTTTAGCAAAAGAATTTTCAATAGATTTTAAAATCGAAGAACTTGAAATGCTCCATTTATGTGGCCTTTCATCTAAATATTATCAAATATTAGTTCCATTTTTCATAGTCACTAAAGCATTGTAAAGAGGATACTGAGGAATTGGAGTTAAAACCCTATCTTGAGGCAAAGAAACTGCATCAATAGCTGGGCTTGCCCTATTTATAATTAAAATATCTTGAGGTAATACTTCACTAAGTCCTTCTCTATTTTTAATATAACAACAGATTTCTTCACGTACTGCTAATAAACCTTGACTTTCAGAATAAGCTTTAATCCCCCCTTTGGCCTAGGTTAAAAGTTTTTTTATTTTTTTCAATTATGTCTGAAGGAAACAGCTCAGGGTGGTTAAGTAGATCAGGATATGAGGCTAATGCTAAACCTTGTCTTATCCAGGTTAGAGGTTTTTGGCCCATGACTTAAGGGTTTCAAACGTGACAGGTAGAAATCAATTGAAATGAAAATTTATGGCCTTTGCGAATTTGCCCTTCAATTTCCATTGATCTTATTGCTATTTCCCCTCTTACTGCATAGCTAGCTTTAAATAACCTTTGGTTCATAGTTTTCAAATTCAATATTTTCACTTCACTGAATCCACGCCTTGCAATTTCAATGATTTCACAAAATTTATTACCATTAATATTCACTAATAATCCTCTATGTACGAAACTATTCTCACCTATAGAAATTCTATANAATTTATTACCATTAATATTCACTAATAATCCTCTATGTACGAAACTATTCTCACCTATAGAAATTCTATAACTAAAATATAAATGGTAATCTCTAAATAGAACGCTAATCGGCAAAAAGAACGAATCAGTAACTTTATCAAACAAACCAAAGCAAACGACGCAACAGCCAAAAAGTACTTAACTAAGTTCAATTGGGACCTTGAAAGTGCAGTTCAGCAATACAATCATGATACTAAGCCTCCAGCACCTCAAACTAACACTAAGACCTTAGAAAATGCTTATAACAAGTATAAAAACCCATCATCTGGGGATATAGAAATTGAAGGAATCCAACAGTTCTGTGCTGATTTAGGAATTGAGCCTCTAGACCCAGTCATTTTAGTTATTTCCAAGTATTTTAAGGCATCAGTCATGGGGGTATATAAAAAAGAAGAGTTTACTCAGGGAATGACTTCTTTAGTATGTGACTCAGTAGATAAGCTTAAGTCAAAGCTTCCAGCTTTGAGACGGGAACTTACAGATCCAATTAAATTCAAAGGCATTTATAATTTTGTCTATGGATTTTCTAGGGAATCTGGTATGAGAAATCTTTCATTAGAAAATGCGGTACAACTTTGGAGATTGTTGTTAGCGCAAAGGTTTCCTTTGTTAGAAAATTGGATTGGATTTTTGGAAAGAAGAGAAAGGAAGTATGATATTAGTAAAGACACGTGGGAAATGCTTTTGGACTTTTTGGAGATTTTTGAGAGGGAAGGATTAGCTGGATATGACCCAAGTGGTGCGTGGCCGGTTTTAATAGATGAGTTCGTTGAGGAACTTACAAAAAATAATAGTTAGAAAATAACTCGTAATAGATTTTTAGTTTAAAGTTTGGGTTGGAAATTTTGGGATTGAGGAGAGGCTTTGAGATTTTGATTTTGCTATTTCCAGCATTGTCTCATACTAATTGTTCTGTAGTTCTTTTATAAAGGGAGGCCGTATAGAAAATTAGCCATTTGAATTTTAAAGGGATGAAGAAAATCCATTATTTTTGCATTATAAACTGTTATTTTAAGGTTTGTCTTGTTTACTGTTGATTGAGTGTAGCAGTAAAATTTTGAAATCATAGCATTGATTATCATTTCATGTTTTTACTTTAATATCCTATTATTATTATAATCAATTATTATTATGCACTTTAGCATGGATACTCTTTTAGAGAAAAATTAGTTCTAGTGGGATACCTATTTTTTAAAGGTCAGGGCCTATGGAGACTTCTTAGTATATTTTTCACGAGGTTATTTTATACTCCAGCCTCACTTCCAACCCACTGAAGATTTTGTTAGAAGCAAAAGTAAATTAAAAAATACATGATATGAGAATGAGCTTCCAAATTTATATGCAAGGTCGTCTAAATATATGAGTAAAGTTATATATAAAATTCATATATGAAAATCGCAGGCATATAAATATTGGTGGAAGAAAATAATATGGCTGACTTCAGTAATCTAATTTAGATTGTCGTATTATATGGATTTTGTCTCCTAATCAGTAACAGGAAAGAAATACCTTTATGAAATAGGTAAAATCTAAATCTAAGTATAGATATTTTAAAACTAATTATCTTAGAAAACTTAATATTGCTTGATGCTTTTTTAGCCAAAAATTTATTAATTTTTGTTTATCTTGAGATCTCATTGATGAATAGAGAAGTTTTTTAAATTGATTCAAGGAATATTTTAGCGATGGCGACTCTCATTTTAGTTGCTCAAAGTTTATAGAATCTAATGAGTTTTTATTATATCTAATCAAGCTTCTTTATAATGGATCCTTCTTCTTTTAGCTGTTCCCACCAAAATAGCATAATATCGTTTATACTAATTATAAGTCTAAGCAATCTAAAATAAATAGCTATACTTTATCCCCTATTAAATAAAAATATCCTAAAACTCTCTTGGATTTGATACATATAAAATGGGAAGAATTATAAATATAGTATTTAAAGGTATTTAGGATAAAATGATAATTTTATGTCAGTTGAGTATTGGTTTCATTACATATATAAAATCAATAATCTTCCTAACTCCTATTCAAATTAATAAAATGTCTTTCTTTGGAATCACCTCATTAGGTCCGCAAAATCCATTTCAAAGCAGTCTTATCGATGCAATAGGTCTAAAAGTTTTTACCCCAGAAGAATTCCGTCAAGCTTTTGAACGTATAGACAAAGACAGAAGCGGTTATATAGACATGGGTGAAATAAAAGACTTACTTCAGTTAACATACGGCCTTGAACCCTTAGATATAGAAGTCGAGATGGTATTTCAAGAATTTGATGCGAACCATGACGGTAAAGTTACTTGGGATGAGTTCAACGCAGCTCTAACAAGAATAGTCGCTGATCTAGAAAACAAAGCTAAAAGGGCAAGTTCGCATAAATCTTATGAAGATTGGACATTTAAAAGAAGAAAACATATACGTGGGGAAATAAACCCACATGAAGTTTATAAAAAGCCTTTAACATATGGCCAAGGGTATGGATTTTTTGATTATGATAAAGTTCGTAAGCAGCCAACTACAACTCAGTCAACATTTTATAGAGCCCGGTGCCCTGAAACCAAATATGCTGATGATCTTATCGCTGGTGGTCACCACTTTGGTTAAGTAGAACTATTAAGTTTTTATAAAATGGAATGCTGAAGAAGTTTTCCTCATTTATACTAGCAATTGTTAAGATTTTACTTTTCTTTGATAAAATTAGTCAAAATCCTACTTTACTAGGTTTGAAGATACTTTTTTGAATTTCTTTCGCTTAAGTCTTAAAGATAAAACAAGGCAATGCGAAAACTCTTACATTTTAATGGCTAAGTTTGGGGGAGGCAACATATTCAACTTACTCGAAGATGAGGAAGGAGAAGTAGTTCAGGTTAAGCAGCCCCAGAAAAAAGGCCAAGCTGCACCTACTGCATCAGTAAACACTGAAGCAAAAGCTGCAAATTCAAAACAAAAACCAACAGAAAAAAAATCAGCCAACAAAGCTGAAATCCAAGCTTCAGAACCAGTCGAAAGCCGTGACAAGTCTGATAAAAACAAAAAAGTACCTGTGAGGTCAACAAAAGATGATAGGAAGTCAAAAACAGGCAGAGGAAAGGAAATGAAAAAGGACGGCGGAGGAAGACATAACTGGGGTAAGGCTGAAGATGATGCAAAAGCCGAACCAGAAGCCCCTTGGACTGCTGAAGACAAAAAAGTTGAAACAACTGAAGTAGTTGAAGGAGCTGAAGAAGGAAAAGCTGAAGAAAAGGTCGAAGAGAAAAAGCCTGACTTCATAACATTTGGTGAGTACTACAAAACCGAAGAAACTCCTGTTGAAGAAGATAAAGAAAACAAAGACAAACCAGCTGGAGGCCTTTTAGCATTTAGAATTGATGAAAAAAGAAGAGGTAGAGGTACAAGAGGAAGGGGAGGCAGAAACCAAGAAAGTGAAAGGTCAACCAAACCCGCCCCAAACCCTCAAGATTTCTCATCTTTTCCTAGTTTAGCCTAAAGTTTAATTCCCTTTAAGATGAAGTTTTCTAATATTTCCAATCAAATTCTTAAATACTATTCTAATGGCCATGTCACTGCATACCAATATCCAGTCAAAGGATTCATAATAGTAGTATGAACAGTATCAGAATTCAAAGTAGGCTTCATTGTCATTAATCTATGCACCTGGTCTTCATCAACATATTCTTTTCCAATCAACTCAAGTTTATCAATATTAGGATTATACCTATCATCATTTTCAGGTTGTTGTAACCAATGATCATAATTTGTCTGAACAATATACCATGTCACTTCATCAAGTTCTTTTAAATCTGCAACATATTTTCTATTTCTTGTTATAACAGCTCCATCAGTTATCCCAGCAATACAAATATACTCTCCTGATAGTATTGGAATATTTTCTAGATAATCTTTAGCATCATCATAATTGTCGATGTTTTCCAAAACATATCTTATAGCAAAAGATGCTGATTTACTACCTTCTATGAGTCCTAAAGTTTCCCAAAAATACGAATGATCATGTAAATTTCTTTGGTTTAAACTTATAGCATATGCTTCAGGACGCATACCTGTGACGATACCATAATACATGGCAATGCTTGTTGATTTGTAAAGAAGTTTACCTGATTTATAGAATGAGAGATCTACTGAGAGCTCTCTCATTGAATTTGGGTAATTAGAATCGAAATTTCTACCTAGGATAATCCCTCCTTGTGGTTTACGTATTACTAAGGAGGAACATAAAGCAAAGAACTCATTCATGAAGTTCCCAAAAACTACAGATTGAAAATTCAGGTTAAGATATTCAGAACCACTTTTCATTTCTTGGATGATTTCTTGGCTAAATACCCCAGATTTTATTAACCCGTTAGCTACGTATTTAATTAAGAATGGGTTATACTCGGCTTCAATGTTTAAGACAAATTTTTTTAGTTCAGTTCTTTTTGCATCTAAAACATGATTCCATCGGGTCTCAGGGCTTTGGTCTAGATCAATGTCAAAAGTTGGTAATGGAATTTCTTCAACAGCATGAATAGCTATTAAGAGTACTATAAAAGTAATAATCATTATAATCCATTAGTAATTTTTTGAGTATACTTTTATTTAGCGATTTTATTTTAGGTTTATTGAAGATTTTGAAGATTTTTGTGATAATAATATATTTGCTTTAGGTTATTTTTAGGAAAAAAAGATGTTGCATTAAAATATTTATTAGTTTTGTGTTGGATTGTGTGAAGTTGGGAAACTTATGATGTTTATAAAATCTCTTAAAATGAATAGATAAGCATTTGATTTTTAGATTTTTGTTAGGGTGTTAGGGTGTTAGGGGGGAAACTTGATTGAAGTTAGTGAATTAAAAAAACTATTATGTTAGCAACTAATAAAAAATAAATGATTTTTCTATTTATATTCATCTGTATTGCTCACATTTTTAAATATTATTGAAAACTACTCCTTATCTTGAGATCAGCTGAAGAGTTTTTATTCTGAAGATTAACCTTTGGGTATTTTAGATAGTTTCTTGACACAATCATCCTAGCCGATGTATTTCTCTGAACTTTAGGTGGGGAATTATTTAAATTTTCAGCTGTTTTATAGATTTTCTCTGTTTTTTCTGAGCATTGTTTCAACATAATAAAATTATGTTCAATTAAAGGCTTTTGGATTGTTGTAAAGCATTCAGAAGGCGACCTGATTTTTATCTTTTTCGGGGATTTACGAACAGGTGATAAAATTGCAGGATTTTTAAGTCTGTTAATGTAAACTTCATCAAGAGATTTAGTAGCTACTTTTTGTAAGAGCTCTATATGCAGTTTGCTTTTAGAAAGCAAAGCTAATTGAGCTCTGAGTTTCTCATTTTCTAATCGGAGACGTGTTCGATCTTCATTTATTAAATCGATTTCGTTAAGCAGTTCATTGATTTTCTGAGAATTCAAAGGCTTGGATGTACAAAAACAGTCGTCTAGGTCTAAGCCACTAATTAGTGCTGAGTCTTCAAATAGTTCAGAATCTATACTGAGTGAAAATTGTGTCAGCATAGTACTTTCCTTACTGTTAGACATTTAGATTATTATATCTAGTAGCATAATCAAATCTTTATTGCTAAAGGAAGAATCACTAAAAAATCTATTAACTTTATTAAAATAAAGTCAAAAAATTTTACAACGGCAATTCGGTTAATTAGTAAATATCTTTATTTATAAGAAAACCTTAAAAAATGACAGTATTACTTTAGAAACCCACAAAACATCCAAAAAGAAATTAGCCAACCTAAACTTAGAATACTAAATCTACAAACAAAACTATTACTTTTCCTATAATCTAAAGCATCATTCTGATAAAAATATTAAAAAAAACTCATAATCATCTAATAAAATAAAAAACTACTTAAAAATCAAATTACTCTCTTTATCTCTACTTTAATATACATAAAAATTCTAACAATTTCTAAATCCNTTACTTTTCCTATAATCTAAAGCATCATTCTGATAAAAATATTAAAAAAAACTCATAATCATCTAATAAAATAAAAAACTACTTAAAAATCAAATTACTCTCTTTATCTCTACATCTTTCAAACCATCACCCAAAAATCTTCTAAATTTCCTATTCTTCCAACTTATCTTCTATTTTTCACCTAATTCCTACTATATTCGCATCTCTCCTTTTACTCACACATTCCTATCAATATAATAAAAATGCGAGCACAGGTACTCTGGAACGAAGATATAGTAAAATTTACCTAGCCTCCTCCTGATTCTCCCGATGTGACAAATACCATATGGTCAATGGCATTCAAGCCTGATGGTTCAGAAGTAGTCATCGCAATTGGTGATCGAGTTTTTGTCTACAACGCAACAACAGGAGCACAGGTTCATAACCTCCGTGCTCATGAGCCAGGCAAACCAGTCTATGCAGTAGCTTATTCAAAGGATTCTAAGCGCTTTGCGACCGGCGGGTAAAATCTAATCAGCGCAGACAATGTTGTCATAATCTGGACATCTAAAGCTGAAGGTGTGGTTAAATATCAACATAGTACTTCAATCCAATATCTAAGCTTTAACCCTGTTAACTATCAATTAGCATCTTTAAGTTGTACAGATTTTGGGATATGGGCCAGAGATCAAGATAAAGTCCTTAAATTCACGATAACAAGCAAAGGACTTTGTTGTTCTTGGAATCCTGATGGGACAATATTAGCGATAGGTATGATGAATGGAAGTGTTTTATTAAGAGATTCATTAGGGAACCCTAAAAGTGAAATTGCTCGTAATGCTCCAGTTTGGTGCTTGGATTGGAACCCTGCGAAATCAGAATTAGAGGCTCAGTTGCTGATTGGATGCTGGGATGAAACAATTTCTATTTGGGATGCAGAAGGAAAGCAAATCGGTGTGGAAAAAAACCTAGGGTTCGACCCTTGCAGTATTTCCTTTTACTCAAATGGTGAGTTTTTTGTACTTAGTGGATCTGATAAGAAAGTGTCGATGTGGACTAGAGAATTAGTTTGCCTTGGTGCTATTATCACACAAAAAGACTGGATTTGGACTGTACGTATCCGCCCAAAAACTAATTGTATTGGACTTGGGAGCAATGATGGGCATATTGCTGTGTATCAAGCTGGATTTTCTATAGTTCATGGGATGCATGAAGAGAGATATGCTTATAGGGAACTTATGACTAATGTTATTATACAACATTTGGTTACAGAACAGAAGGTTAAGATTAAATGTAGGGATTTGGTTAAGAAAATTTCTATATACAAAGAAAGACTTGCTGTACAAGTTACTGATAGGATTATTATTTATGCTGTGCAATCAGAAGATGAACAAGATCTTAGATATAAGACATATAAGAAAATCAATCAAAAAATTGACTGTAATATGATGGTCCTTGCTTTTAACCATGTGATTATATGCTGTGATAATCGAATGCAGCTTTATAATTTTAATGGAGATGTGGATCGTGAATGGAACCTTGAGGCTAGTATTAAATATATAAAAGTTATAGGTGGGATGCCCGGGAAAGAAGGGATGATTGTTGGCTTAAAAAACGGTTTAGTCTTAAAAATCTTCATTGATAACCCTTTTCCTATCATTTTAATGAAGCACATTTTCCCAATAAAATGTGTAGATATATCCTTATACAAACAAAAAATCAGTATTGTTGATGAAAAAAGTAATCTTATAATATTCGACTTGAAAAAACAAGAAATGGTATTTAAAGACTCAAATGCAGTAACCGTAGCTTATAATTCAGAAATGGAAGACTTGCTAGCATATTCTGGCAATGGGATTATTTCAATCAGAACTGAATCCTTTCCCCCTTCTACTCAAAACCTTCTTGGCTGTGTTGTTGGATTCAAAGGTTCTAAAATTTTTGCCCTTCACTACATCACAATGAACTCAATCGATGTTCCTCAAAGTGCAGCAATGTACAAATATTTAGAACAAAAAAACTGTGAAATGGCTTATAAAATAGCATGTCTTGGAGTTACAGAAAATGATTGGATGTCTTTAGCAATCGAATGTATCCAGAACCACAACTTCACATTAGCCCGAAAATCTTTTATGAGAAACAAAAACATTAGATTTTTGGAACTTATCAATAAAATTGAAGTCGACAGAAGATCTCCAGGGTATAACGATTTGATTATGATGGGAGAAGTTTCAGCTTATCAAGGAAAATTCTCAGAAGCTGCAGCTCTTTTTGAAAAAGGTGGGGATGTAATGAGAGCAGTGGATATGTATCGTGAATTGAAACAATGGGACAAAGCTGAGAATTTCATTAAAAAACTTGATAAAGATGGCCAACGTAAACTTCTTTTAGACAAAGCTAAGGACTCTGAGAATTCAGAATGGGAAGTTTCAGCACGACTTTTTATAAATTTGGGAGACTACAAAAAAGCTTTAACAATCATAGGTCAGCACAATGACCAAAATTGGATGATTGAAATCTGTAGACAGTTATCAAAAGTTGATAATCCTGATGCTATCCAATACTGTGCAAATTACTTTAGACAAACAGGAAATCATGGTTTTGCTAAAGAAGCGTATCTTAAGCTTGGAGATTTAAAAGCGCTTTTGAATCTTCATGTGGAATTAGAAAAATGGGAAGATGCTTTCAGAGTTGCTAAGCAAAACCCAGAACTAAAAGCTGTACTTTATATACCTTATGCAGAATGGCTTATATCAAAGGATAAGTTTGAAGAAGCAAAAGAAGCTTATAAAGAAGCTAATAACTTAGCACAGGGATTAAGGCTAATGAAAAAACTTACAACAAATGCGATTAGTGAGAAAAGGTTTAAAGATGCGGCAAGTTTTTTCTGGAAACTAGCTTTAGAACATTTAAGTTTGATTAAAGATTGTATGACCCCTACTTCTGAAGATGCTGAACATTTTTCTCAGTATGAAAATCTGAAATCCCAATCAGAAATTTATTATGCTTATTCAAAAATTCATATATATGCAGAGTTACCTTTTCTATTACCAACACCCAATTATGAAGAGAGTATTTTTTATGGTTGTAGGTTTTTACTTAATTCTCTTCCTGGAAAATCTCCTGCAGGCATTAATAAACTTTATGTTTATTATTCACTTGGAAGACTCGCAACTAAACTTGGGGCCTACCAAACTGCCCGAGTAGCTTATGAAAAACTTCAAGGACTTAAAGTCCCACTTGAATGGCAAGAAGAAGTTGAACTTAGTGCTTTAAGTATAAAATCCAAGCCAGCTCAAGATAAAGAAGAACTTTTTACTATATGCTATAGATGCATGAATACTAACCCTTCGCTTACTCCTAATGATAGTTGCAACTATTGTAGACACCCAATTATACGTAGTTTCCTATCTTTCCAACCTTTGCCACTAGTAGAATTTGAACCCAACAGCTCAATTCCTTCAAAGAAAGTGCTACAATTGTTAAATTCAGAAATCCCTTATAGCATGCCTAAGGGCAAAAAATCAAAAGATAATGAATGGCAAGAAAGTCTTAATGTAGAAGCTTATGACCAAGATACTGATGATATTTTTGTGCAGAAAGTTATGGAATGGGTCGAATTACAAGTTGGCCAAGAAGATTATCAGCCAGTGATAGTTGATGAGACTTGTCTTGGGGCTATTCCTCCTCAAGAAGTGTTTATTTTTGATATGACTTCTAAGTGTCCATCTTTACCAAAGAGATATTTTAGACTAATGATTCCTGAACTTGATGTAATAATGTGCAAGGAATGTGGGCACTTTTTCATACAAGATGAATATGATGTTGTGTACCTAGAAATGGAATGTTGTCCTTTTTGCCTTTTTAAGGATAAAACTGATGATGAATAGATTAGATAATAATTTATGCATTTCTTTATTGAGATAATACTTATTTTTTTCTTTTGATTATAATAAATTATAAAAATTATCAACCAAAGCTTCTGTTATTAAAATTTGCTTAAACGATCTGTCTCTAGTTGCTCAGGGGTTTTCTTGCTATTGAAGAAGTTCTGTATTTTCTTAGCAGCTCTTTGCGAACATACTAAATGCTTCCTAGTCAAATATCCTCTAACATATCTGCTAATCAATTTTGCTGCATATTGCTGTTTTTTATATCTTAAACGAACTAAAGCCATACGGAAGAGACTTTGAATTTTAATCAGTGGTAGTATTTCTTCAACAGATGTCGATACATCTTGTTCTGAAATTTCTTCCTTTATTAAATCAAAATTATCATTAACTTTAATTGGTTTGCATATAATCATAGCAATACACAGGTTTCTTAGCAGTAGTCTTTCAATAAATTTCCTAAATTTCGCACTTTTTCTTATGTAAAGATTAAAAATCTTCACACGGGCTTGTTTTTGAATAATTTCAGCAGATCTTTTCATCTTGTTCATCAGTCTTCGTACTAGAAAAGATTTTACTAATGCTTGGATTTTAGTTATTGATTGCTTTTGATGAAGATAATTCGCTCTAGTAAATAGAGTTTTAACAAATCTTTGAACTTTTTTTGTTGCAGCAATATAGAGTTTATAGGATTGTTGGCAGAGATATCTTCGGGTGTTTGTTTGGATTTTGATTATACCTTTGCGTGTTTTTTTATATTTCATTTTACATGAGTGCATTCTATAAGATTTTTGGATGTTTATTGAAGCTTGATTAAGCTTTTTGTTTTTAGCTACTTTTCGACGGTGAAGAAGCTGTCTCCAAGCTTTTTGAATTTTTTTAGCCGCTTCCATTTGCATGAATTTCTGTACCACCATATCCCTTTCAGTAATTTTTTTCTTTTTGCCTCTAGTATTTTCAGTTTTTGAGCGCTTTTTTTTAGTCATTTTACTTCCAAGGGAGATTATTTTTGAGTTCGTTATGTTTTCTTCAGTTTCCAAAGCCCTTCCACGAAGCATACTATCTTTAATTCGTCTTTCATTATAAGTTCTAATTTCTAAAATATATTCGTCGCTAGTTGGCTTCATCATATAATCCAAAGTTTTTTTCTTCAAAGCATTTTTCGATGTCTGGGATTTTACTTTCTTACCCATCTCTTTTCCACAAAGTTCCTGATGCAACAATAAGACTTTACTAAATATCAAATTCCTACTTGATTTATTCGCTTCAGCAACCTGAAAAGCTTTTTGTGCGAATTCATTCGCGCTCCTATATTCCTCCAAATGTAAATTTTCAACAACAAAGTTATAATAAACAATAGAATCAATTACTGGATTCGAACTACCAGTTTTATAAATATTCTCCATAAACTGATGATATTTAAGTGCTTCTTGATGTTGTCCTTGCTTACACATAGCCAAAGCTAGTACATTAAAACAACACATTTTATCAAAAGGATCTTTTGCTTTATCAATAACCAAATTCACTTGTTCACAACATTCTTTGAACTTAGATCTAAGTAAATACACTTGTGATAAACTGATTATTCCTTACTAAATATAATATCTGATTTTGCATTTCAATCGCTCATTTTCAGGAATCCTATACTTTTTATGAGAGAGATTAGCTAGAACTCCTAATAACTCTCCTGTTTTTGAAGCATGATTATGACTAAGTTGTAAAATAATCTGTGATATGAGTGCAGATAAAAATTGTAAGCTTTGCCTTTGGATCTGATTATGATTTACTTTTTCAAGTGAGCCTTTAAAGTATCCTAACTTTAGGTATAAGGTTTTAAGCCATAGAGAAAATGCTTCAGGGACACTTTCTGCTTCTGTTTTAAGAGCTTTGTTTTCAAGGTCTGAGTAGAAAATACCAGTGATTTCTCCTGGAACTTTCATTTTGAGTTCGATTGCTAGATGGGATGCCTTTGGGAGAGCACTTAGGGATATTGCATCTTCGCTGAATGTAGACAGAAGAAGGTTTAAGCAGACCTTTTTACTCATTATCTATTAATGGATTTAGTTTAGATAGCTTATAAAATTATGAAGCGTGAAGAAAGAGAAGTTCTGCAATTTTTAAGTGGAATGGGAATTAAAGTTAGGCCAAATGCAACAGAAATAGTCACTAAGCAGTTTTTAGCAGTGAGGAATAAAGAGGATAACAATGAAGAGTTTGATCAGCTTCTTGATAAATGGGGTCAACTCAAAGTCCTTGACATAAACGATCTTCAAGATAAATCAGACATAATACAAATAAAAACTCTTCAAGAAAACTGTGAAATATTTGTCTTCGATGTATTTAAAGATATAAAAAAAGAAATATACTATCCCGAAAGCAAAAAGTTTTTCCCCTCGCGGGAAAAACCTTCACTGATCAAAGCTCCTCAAGGTAAAGCATCAATGTATCTAGATAGATTTTTAATATCCAAAGACAGAATAAAGAGTAGTCCAAATTTTTCTTCACACGAAAACTCTCAATTAATCAATTCAATTGATTCATTAGTAGGTTGCAGAACTGAGAGAATAGTTTTAGGTATTTTAACAAAAACTGATAGCAATGATTGGATACTAGAAGATTCATCAAGTTCAGAAACTTTAGATTTATCGCATGCTGGCTGTAATGTTGGTTTTTTTTGTGAAGGTTGCATAGTGTTAGTTCAAGGTAGGATGGATGAAAAAATCTTTAAAGCAAGTTGTTTAGCTCAGCCTCCAACATGTTGGATACTAGACACCCCTTATATCATACCTAACAACAAATGGTTAGTACCTTGGCCAGATCATGCTTTAATTGTTTTAATGTCAAATGTACATTTTGATGAACTTCGAGTACTTCAATCTTTAGACAAGATCTTTGAAGTTTATAGTAATTATTCAAATGTGATGTTTGTTTTTATTGGAAATTTTAACAGTCAAAAAAACCCAGCTTTACATAAATACACAACAGGCTTTGAAAACCTTGTTGATATAATTGAGAAATATGAAATTCTTAGAAGTACTGGAATGTGGGTTTTTGTCCCTGGCCCTAATGATCCAGGCCTTGGGGAGTTTATGCCAAGAAGAGAAATTCCACCTGTTTTTGTGGAGCCTTTGAGAAGGTTGGAGAAGGTTAAAGTTACTAGTAACCCTACTAGGATTGGGTTTTGTGGGAAAAAAATTGTCATTGCGAGAACTGATCAAATGAGAAAAATGCAAAGAAGTACTGCTGTTGAATCAACAAATGAAGAAAATCTAGATCCAGAAAATTTTCTTGCTCATACACTTGTTAAGCAGGCTCATGTTTGTCCTAGTCTTCATACACCAATTCTTCCTGATTATGATTATGCTCTTCGGCTTGATCAAAAAGTAGATTTCATTTGTGTTGCTGAAAATTCGAAGAATTACCATCATGCAATAGATGGCGTTAATGTTTTTAGTCCAGGTCATTTTTCTCGATATTCTAGTTTCTGTACTCTTAGTGGTAAAAATCTTGAAATTGATATGCGTGAGTTAGATAATAGTTAATGATTGAAATTAAGATAAGGGCTATGTGAATAAAATATCTGAGATGTGAATTTTTTTAATATAAGAATAGTTATTTAATGATTAAATTTATGTTTATGGTAGAAAATGATTGATGAGATTTTGATAATAGACTTATTTCATTACCGATAATTTTTAATTTAATATTGAAATGCGTAATAATGTTTGCATAATAAAATGCTATTCAATATGGGTAAGCTAATGGACCCAAGACATATTGGCAACCCTGGCATTTCTGGAAGCCTGAAAGAGTTTAACCAATCTGGGAGAACTCCATCAGGTCTTGCTAGGAGTATGATCTCCGAGCCATTCAAAGATATCATCAGTGGTCAGGCCGCACATTAGTGACCATTATCGCAATGGTATAGCAAGAAATCTTATTAGCATTAACATATTAATTATGGAATAATAATATTTTAGTGGATAATGATTCAAACCAAGTAAAATAATTAAATACAGATTATTTTACTTATAATATGATTCTAACTAAGATTTCATATAAATTTCAAGCACTTAAAACTCTAACACTCTACTTATTTATTCTCCTAACTCTTCCACTATTTTTACCAAAGTATTTCTCTTTTCCTTAATTTTATAAGGAATATATAAATGTTCTAACTTTCAAACGTATTTTTCTTACTCGGCCTTTTCTCCCTTCTCCATCATACTTAGATTGTTTATTATTTTTTTTTAAGTCTAAATATATTTTCTTCACTAGTAAAAGTTATCATTAATGCTTTAAAATAAAGCCAAACTAATTTTAAATTCACTTTTAAATTTTATATAAACAACTAAACCCAAACTCAGTCATCATATTATCTTATCTAAACTCAACAATAGCCTATCAAGCACATCTAAGTTGCATATCCCAAAACTTCTAAACCAAATTTTAAATTCTTCATAAAACTTTCGCAAAAAAAATAACCAAATTTCATTACTCAAGCAAAAGAATTAGCTAAATTAATAGAAAAAGCCCAGCAATTTCCCTCCTGTGTGTCTTTTTCTAGCTTCTTCATGGTCAAGAATTCCATAGGTAGTTGTGAGGACTACATATCCAAATTGTCTTGATGGGAGTAAGTTTGTAGTTACTTGGTCCAAGTCAACTAACGATATATCAAACCTTGGAGAAATAACCCCACATTTGTTAAGTCTTCCATTAAGATCAACTACAATTTTATTGGATCTGTGGTCATCTACAACTTCAAACTCTCCAATATACCCATGCTTCTGCATTAGTCTTAAAAACCTTAGGACCACTTTAGAACATGGACGAATAAGAACTTGACGCTTGCCTCTCTTCTCAGCATTGATTATGCTTTTTAAGCAATCAGCCAATACGTTCATCCTCACCATATTTTTACACTAGTCCATGCATTTTTACTTATTATCCGTTGGGATAATGTTAGAATTCTTACTCATAACCTTAGCTTTGGCTGATTTGCCTATTCATTGTACTTACAAACAGCTACTTGGTGAATGGGATTTTTTTTTAGATTCAGAAACATTTGAAGCCTCACTAGACAACCCAAAGACTTATTGTGGACATGGTAGACCAGGCAATAAATTGTCCTTAGAAAAAGATCAGCAATTCCAATTTGAAAAGGAATTTATAACTTCAGTTGTTTTTGAAGAACCTAACTATGCATATAGCCTTGAGTATGGGGCAGGCACATGGACTTTGATTTATGATGAAGGTTTTATTCTAGAGTTCCCTGATAAATCTTTTACAACAAATTTTTTTTACTATAAACAAGGGACCTCATACAAGTCAAATTGTGGCAGGACGACAATTGGCTGGTATAGAGGTGGAGATAGCAAAGATTTATCGAATTGGGGTTGTTTTTATGCTGAAAAAAAAACTGAGGAAGAGCTTGTAGATTCAAACATGCCAGAAATAAATTGGATATCTCCAGAATATATGAGTTTTTTGCAGATTCCTGATAAACTTTATGAAGATTATCAAGACCGAGTTGATCATATAAATTCTATTCAGACATCATGGACAGCAGGAATAAATCCTAAATTCAAAGGCATGACAATGATGCAGCTAAACCAAAAAGTTGGGACTAAGCAAAGAACTTTGACTTCTGATATTGTAAAACCTAACATTCCAGATATAAATCAATACAAAGATTTAGATTTTTCAAGATTATCTCAGACTGATCATGAGAGTTTGATATATTTTTGGGATATACCTAGTGGAGTATTACCATCAGATGCCTTACCTAAGAATTGGGATTGGAGTAATATTAATGGTGTATCTTATGTAACTGATAAAATTCGTGACCAAGGCAATTGTGGTTCTTGTTATGCCATAACAACAGTAGAAATGCTTGAATCCCGACTTAGAGTACTCACAGACAATAAATTCAAGGATTATCTCAGTGAACAATATTTACTTAGTTGCAGTTTTTATACTGAAGGATGTTCAGGTGGGTATCCAACTTTGCTCAATAAATTTATACAAGAATTTTATGTTGTCAAAGAAGAATGCATGGAATACAAAGGTCGTGAAGTTGAATGCCAAACTACTTGTGAGATTAAAGAAAAAGTTGGGGTTTCAGATTATTATTATATTGGAGGGTATTATGGAGCTACAGATGAAGAAAGTTTGATGAAGGAACTTCGAGCTCGTGGACCTGTAATAGCAGATTTCAATCCTGATTCTGATTATTTATTTTATAGTAATGGGATTTATGAATCTGTAAGCCTTAGAAAAGCTGAATCGTTTATTTCTGATGATAGTATGAGGGATTATCATTTAGAATGGGAAGAAGTTAGCCATAGTTCATTATTGGTAGGATGGGGGGAAGAGAATGGGCAAAAGTATTGGAAATGTCTTAACAGCTGGGGACAGGATTGGGGTGAAAATGGATATTTTAGGATCAAGAGAGGAGTTGATGAGTCTTCCATAGAAAGTATGGGCGAAGCTGCTACTCCGTATATAATAACTTTATAGAACTCTAATCTGGCGTAATATTAAGTCTATTATGAATTTTAGCAAGGCAAATATAATATTTTGATATATTCATACCATCAAATTAGTCTTAAATATTTCTAGTTTAAAGCTTAAAAATAACTGGCCTAGCATGCCAGTGTAGATGATTAGTTATTGTCCTTTGCTTTGTATCAATATGCCACGAACCTTGAAATTCTTTTTCTGCAATTTTTGAAAGAGCTTTTTGCATTTGGATTTTAATTTCTTCAGGGGCATCCATACTATGATTTTTCAAAACAACCATAGGCAAATCACATTGTTCACACCTTAAAACAACATAATCTTCAGTTTCGACAAACCACTCAGTTTTTTTTTCTTTCACACAAAGTTCGCAGTTGATTTTTTCCCATGCTTCTAACTGTTTCATAAATCCATTATTCGGCCTTACCTTACGAACTTTTTTTATCGTATAAATCGCTTCCTGAAGAGTCAATCCCATATTCTTCATCAGATATGCAGCTACAATAGTAGCACTTCGTGATCGTCCAGCTGTACAAAACACTAAAGTTCTATTATTTCCTATAAAGTCAATACAAGTATTGAAATATTTTAGTATATCTTCTGACTCATCATCAATAATTTCATGAGATTGTGTGGCAAAACCAGGAGGAAAATCTTTAAACCCATCAACAGATAGAAGATGAGTAATATGATTTTTAGCAAGGAGTTTAGGGTGCAAGGAGAATCTAGAACCAATAAACAACCCTGGTATAGCTTCATTAAAGCCGTACTGTGCCATATAAATCTTATGTCTTATATAAAAATGTTTTTCTTATGGTCTATTTAAAGACTATTTAAATGTTGCTTAAGAACTTGAGGGAATTTATTAACGTCAAAATTCGTCTTTGGAACGTATCTTTTTGAATGCATATGCTCTTTAGGAATAGGTGGAGGGTTGATACCATGACCAATTTCTTTAAAGCTCACTCCGAAGTTATCAGCGTTTTCTCTATAACTTTCGTATTGGTGATCGATGTCAATAACAAAAACATCTTTTAAAGTTTCTTCTTGTTGATTTTTCCCTCCAAGGACAATAAGAAACCCTTCAACATTTAGCATCAAAGCTCCACATCTTGGTGAGGGCATATTTTCCACGAATATTTCCTCCCATTTTTTTTCAAGCAAGTCAAACCTAAACAGTTCGTTGCTTGTTTTTTTAATTTCAATCAATCCTCCAAACACATACATATACTTACCAACATTAGCTGCACAATGCCAAGCTCTTTTACTCGGCCCATCATTTGTCACTAGTCTATTCCATTGCATGTCTTTAAGATTAAGAACATGAAGGTCATTAAGTAAAGTGGTATACCCATAAATTCCTCCAAAGACCACTAATTCTTCAAGTTCAGAAAAATATATAGTTGAATGTCCTCGACAAGTTGATGGATTTTCTCCAAACACTTCACAAAGTTCCCATTTCCAAGAATTTGTTAGCTTCCAAAGCTGGGAAAATGTTGATGGGGCATTAGTCCATTTCCATGAATCCCAACCTCCTAAAAGGTAGATGTTGTTACCTGCTGAAGTTAATGAATGATCTCTACGGCCTACTGGATATTCCCATTCTTTGGCATTTAAAGGAGCTTCAGTTTTTGCCACAGATTCATCAAGAGGATCAAAAAGTAAACTGGAATTTGAATATTCAGTTCCGTTCCAACCTCCAAAAATGAACATTCTTCCTTCGATTTCAACTGCTGTGTGGCCAACTAAACTTAAAGTTTGAGGAGCTTTAACCATAGACTGTAAGCATTCTAGGTTTATGCAGTATATAGCACTGTTTTCGTTATCTCCAAATCCTCCGTGGATGAAAATTGAAGAAAACTGAGGAAGGTATACGCCAGCAAAGGAGCATAGTGGCTCAGGTATATTGCATGGTAGAAGAGTTATAGTATATTTTTCCATACTTTATTAGTATAAAGCTATTTGAATAGAATTAATCATTTTTAGATGAAGAATTTGTACTGCTTCGAAAGGTCATAGACTCGAATAAATCATTAAGTGGTAGGGTTACTCTTTGATAATTAATTTAAGCATGTGCTGGGTATATTTGCTAAATCAACCTTCAGTGCTTTAAATAACTGCGCTGAGAATAGAATGATTCATGTGATTAATTATATTGAAACTACTTGATTTAATATATTTCCCAAACCACAATATTGAATTGATAAGTCATTTTTATTTTATCTCTTCTTTCTGAATTGGGTTTTTAGTAAATTCTAAAGTGTCTCTATTAAATTTCTAAGTGGTAATTTTGAGATTTTGCTATCACAGATAAGCCTTTCTTTCACACCAAGATAAAGACCCCTTAGAAGTATGAAAATTTACTCATTATTTCACGAAAATATAGCCATAAATATTTAGCAAGGCAATTTCTTCAACAATATTTATGATGCAGATACATTCTTAAATATTTATCAATGCTTAGTTATTTTTGGTGGTATAACCCTTAATCAACTTAGAAGCAGATCCTTAATGGCTTTTAGATATTATTATCTTATTCATCTCTTTATTTTCATGTAAAATTTCTGCTTGAAATTAATGATTTTGCTAACAGCAGTAATTTAAAGATAAATCAAGTTAAGCAATCAAGAGTTTTGTAATAAGTTCTAAGATTTCTAAGATAAAATCTAGCAACTTTAGAAGAATATATGAATTCTCGCTTCCCTGATAACTAACACTCTCTTCATCTACTCTTTTTGGAGGCTTTTTCGATGGTATTCCAGTCAAGGCCTTTAAGCTTTTTGCTATAAATATTCGATGCAGAAGATAAAGATGAGCAAGTTTTAGATGTGAAGTCTCTGGTCTTAGCTTTTTAATGCTTTTACCAATTAGTTCAAGATTATCTTGTCTAGAGATAGCACTGATTGACTCAACTTAAACAAGTCTTGCTATTAAATTTATCAGTCTTCAGATTTTTTCAATGTCCATTTTCACAGATGGTATTTTTTCCTTAATCAAGCATTCCTGCTATAATTTTAGAAGCTGAAAATAATTACTCATCAGGTGAAGAATTCAATCATAAGGAACGTCAAACCAATACTTATAAATTCTTCAGGAAAATAACGATTCAACAGAGTCAATGAACAAGAAATCTACTCTGCTGATACAATTTGAAAACGATCTTTCAATACCATAAGAAAACATTTCTTTATATGTAGTTGAAAATTCATGAACAAAAAAAATAAATTGAATATGTTTTACTTGTTAAAATCCTCTAAGAACTGAAATGGCTGTGTCCTAATATGTAGAAAATGATATCTCAGATGTAGGAATAATGCAGTTAAGTACAATTTTATCTTCTACTATTTATTTTTGAATGAGTAAATGTAGCATTATACGCTTATTCAAATTTAGAAATATTTTAATGAATAAAATCTTATCCTTAAGCATTAGAAAATATTTTTTTACTTAAAAATCAGCATAAATTAGTAATTTAAATCAATACAAATAATCAAAGAAATCAAAATTCTAAACAAATTTCTAAAATAAAGTATGCTAGAGCCTACAGTTTATAAATAATAAATACAATATACCCATGGAATTAACACTATTTAAGCGTGGGGAGTTCGACAAAATTTTTCTAGCATGTTTCAGTGAGAAGAAACTAACAAAAAATATCATAAGCAATGTTGACATAAGCTATACTGTAGATTGTATTAAAAAAACTGATAATAGTCTCACATTAAGATCAAGCGGGCATTTAGTTATAGGTATATTGAGAATATTTCTTAGAAAGCATCTTATTTTAATTTCAGAACTTGAAGAATTTATGCAAAACTTTTATGGATATCAGCAAGCAGTTGAAAAAGTTCAAACCCATGCACCAGTTCATAACATAACATTACAAAATAAAAAAAAAGTCGTTCCAAGCATTGAAGACACTTTTTCGGCCTCCTCTTACTTACAAAGCACTAGAGATAGTATGGAAGTTGCAAGAAACACAGCAAATCCACAAGAAATAACTCTGGCTGAAATTAACTATACGCCAAGGTCTAGAGCTCCATCAATTTATGACTTAGAAATTGAAGACAATTTGATAGAAAATATAACACCAGTAGGGGATATATTTCCAGCTGATCCTCCTGATTTGCCTACTCCTTCTATCAATCTATCTACAATGACCCCAGGAACTGTCAAACGCGCTCTTCGTTATACACCTTCAAAATATAAAGCAAAAAAAGACAAGAAGACATATGAAGATTATGTTAAAGATCCAAGGCCACTTAAAAAACAGCATAATATGTATCAAGTGAAAAAAAATAATTTAGACTCATTGAGTCTCTTTGTAAAACCTATAATTGACCTACCTGATGAACTTAAAGAACTTTATACTCCTGGATTTTATAATACAAAGCAAATAGATATTCAAGAAGAGTTGCCTATAGATATTCCTGATAATCCTTTAGAACAAGATTATATTGAACCCCAAATTGAAAACGAACCATATATAGAACCTGAAATTCAAAAGCAAGATTTAAAACAAGATAGTCAAATAACTAATACTTGCTTAGACCTTTTAAGTAATATTAAGCAAGTTCGAAGGAAAAATATTAATTTTTCTCAGCTTTGTCCTAAAGAAAGAGAAGGTGCTGCAAGAGCATTTTATGATTTAATGATTCTCTCGTCAAAGTCTATGGTTTCAATAAGCCAAAAAGGGGATTTCAAAGATATTTTAATTAAATTTTAGAATTTTTAGGTTATAATATGTCAAAGAAGATTAGGATAAAGGCATGGAAGCCTGAGGTAGCCAAATGTAGTGTTAGTAATGATGAGCTTTTACAAAGAATTTCCGAAGCTATCAGCTGTGTTTATAGTTTAACTGGTAGCATATTATTTGAAAATGTTTATCAAAGTGCTTTTAAATTAGTCCACGATAATCAAGGAGAGCAAGCTTATAAATTAGTGACAGGATTAATTGAAAATCAAATCATGCAAACAACAACAGATGTTTCAAGCATAAATTTCCTTGAAGATATCCATAAAACTTGGCTTAGTAACAAAACTGCATTGTCTACTATTTCTGGCTTTATGCTATACCTTGAAAATACTTATGCAAAAGAAAGAGGAAAAGAAACTTTTTATAACTATGGATTGAAATTGTTTAAAGAATTCATTTATGATAAATCTAATATTGGGTGTCATCTGACTTATTTACTTGTTGAAGAGGCTCATAAAAACAAATTAAATTCCACATTAGACAAGAATATCATCCGCTCTATGACTGGTATGCTCTGTGAACTTGGTTTAGGAAGCATGTCAATTTACGAATTGATTTTTGAATCTCCTTATCTAGCTCGTTCAAAAGAATTTTATACAGCTGAAGCTGAAGTTCTGCTAAGGTCTACAAAAATAAGCCAATATCTTCGGCATGTTCAAAGCCGATTACATCAAGAGCGTGAATTCTGTCAATCAGTAATCCATGTTTACAGTTTAGATAAAATTCTTGGATTAATAGATGAATGCTTTATCGTCAATTATTCAGCAGCAATAGTAGGAAATAATAATCTAAGTGATTTAATCCTCTCACAAGATTTTGAATCATTGAAACTTCTCTATTCACTTTTTATACGCATTCCAAAATGCATTAATGATTTAGCAGATGAGCTAAGCAAATACACAAAAAAAGAGATAAACAATATTTTAAACGATCAAGCAAATATCAAAAAACCTTTAAATACAATCAAAAACCTTATTGATCTTTTATCAAAGTTGAAGTTTATTGGTAAAGAGTGTTTTCAATTCAATAGAATCCTTGAGATTGTAGTAAAAACAGCTTTAGAAGATATCGTAAATCAAACTAATAGAGTTTGCATTTACTTAGCAATATATTTTGACAATTTTTTGAAAAAGGACGTGAAATTTATTTCAGATAGCGATATTGATCTTCAAATTCTAAAGTTAATAGATTTGTTTATCTCAATAAAAAATAAAGATATTTTTGAAATCAAATATAAAGAATTCTTAGCTGTAAGACTCCTTGAAGATAAATCTGCAAGCATTGAGGCTGAAAAAATTGTTGTGAAATATTTGAAACAGGAATGTGGACTTAATTATGTCAACAAAATTGATGGAATGCTTAAGGATATTAACTCAGAAGTAAAATACGAAGAGAAAAACAATTTTGAAGCTAGGGTCTTGACTNATAAAGAATTCTTAGCTGTAAGACTCCTTGAAGATAAATCTGCAAGCATTGAGGCTGAAAAAATAGTTGTGAAATATTTGAAACAGGAATGTGGACTTAATTATGTCAATAAAATTGATGGAATGCTTAAGGATATTAACTCAGAAGTAAAATACGAAGAGAAAAACAACTTTGAAGCTAGGGTCTTGACAGCAAATTTTTGGCCTCAAGAAAAGCATTTTCAGATTCAAATGCCCCAGGAGCTATTAAGGCATTGCACTGATTTTTTACTTAGATACAGTCAAGTTAACTTTGGAAAACGTCTAACGTGGAGATTCGAATATGGATCAGCTCAAATAAATGCAAAACTAGGGGGAAATAATAAAGAATACCGACTTATTGGATCAATCTATCAAGCTTGTATTATTCTGCTTTTTAATGATCGTGAAACTATGACTACAAGAGATGTTTTAAATGAACTAAAAGGCTCAGAAAAAGAAATTAATAAGCACATCTTAGGACTTGCGAAAGCTAAAATATTAACTAAGACTTCTAAAGGAAAAGTACTGAATATAGATGATGTTCTTGGAATAAATGAAAAATATAATAGCAAAATAATCAGGGTTCAACTTGAAGTTGTATCAGGGGAAAATGAAGAAACAAAAGAAACTGTTGATGCAAATGCTGTTGAAGATGAAAGAAGATTTTTTATTGAGGCTGCAATAGTAAAGATTATGAAATCAAGGAAATCATTAGATCATAATCTTTTAATAACCGAAGTTATAAAGTTCTGTGATAAATTTAGTCCCGAAATTAAGCTAATCAAAACTCGAATAGAATCGCTTATTCTTAAAGAATTTCTAAGACGTGATGAAATTACTTCAAGCATTTATCATTATATAGCTTAATAATTTACTATTTAGGTTTATTTTTGGATTACGATTTGGCTTGAACTTAAGAAAATCATATTAATTAGGAAAATATAATGATATTAAAAAGTGAATATTCTAAAATAAAGCATAGAGATCAAATATAGAATCACTAAAACTTTTAAGAGAAATCAAAATTATGAATGATATTTTTAATTGGACAGTCTGGCTTATTGAGATAATTAAAATGCATTCACTGTACATGCAGGATTATTATTTCTACTTCCAACTTGTTTCAGTGGAAATGCACATATAGCAATTCAGACATTTTAAACCCTAATACCAACATAACGCTCAAAACAACCATATTTCAAAGCTTTGCCACTCTTTACCTTTAAGTATAGATTATTTGAGAAAAATTTGGAAAATCTAATTTCTATGAAGTAATTCTTCAGGTATAAATTAATACATACAACTTTTTCATCATTGCAGATACGACTTAGAATTTTTTTTTTCAGATCTAGTTGATGTTTACATTTTGGAGACTGTTTTGAAAAAGAATTGCAATTGCATAGAAGCAAAATCTTATTTAAAAAATACATAATTCTCAGTTTTTCTCTAGATTATTATATAAAAATTAATTTATAAGCCAATAGGCATCAAAATACTTTTATAATATATAAACTACTTATACTGAGATAATCTTTGCTGATCTTAATATTTCATAGACTTTACTAAATATAAAAATACTTTGCATAATATTTTTTTTATTGTCTCTGATTTTCCACTGTAAAAATCATTAAATTACTTAACTTTATACATCAAGCCTTGCTTTTTTGCGGCATACTAGTTTGAAATTAAGATTTTTTTGAAATGGCTTTCTTTCGGCATTTACCAAGAAAGCCTATTTCCTTACAATTTTTACTTTGACAATTGATTTTCTACGAAAGAATTTTAGATTACCTAACTAATTATTTATTGAGGATCTTCAAAACTAATTCAATGCTTCCTTGAATATTGGAAATGCTTTTTTCAATATCCTCAACTCTATTCTTGAGATCATTCATGCTAGTCTTTACTTCTTCACTGACAGCTTTTACTTCTTCGCTTACAACTTTTACTTCTTCGCTTACAACTTTTACTTTTTCACTGATAATAATCTTTACTTCTTCACTGACAGCTTTTACTTTTTCACTTACAACTTTTACTTCTTCTTCACTTACAACTTTTACTTCTTCGCTTACAACTTTTACTTCTCCACTGACAGCCTTTACTTCTTCGCTTACAGCTTTTACTTTTCCACTGACAGCATTTACTTCTTCGCTTACAACTTTTATTTTTTCAGTTTCTTCACTTATCTGCTTTTGATTTTCATCGAATGAAGGTTTTAGATATTTTGTAAAAAAATCATCTTTTAGGTAATCACGTAAATCTATTACTTTTCCTTTCCATTCAGTTCCTGTTGCTTCATACGCATGAATACAAACATGCAAGTATTTTTTATTATCAGTAGTACCAAAATATGATATAATTTGTTCAGTTTCTGATATAACTTGGGCCATTTCAGTGTAGTTATATATTTCCGCATTTAATTGAAACTCATCAAATTCATCACCTAAAATAGAAATGATCATATTGAGCATAATAATCATATTCGTAGTAACAGCTATAATAAATGTTATTGATTGAATGAAGTTAGTTTCATAAAAAGTATCAGTTTTTCCAACTATTATTCCAAAAGGAGAAGACCAAATAGAATAATAGTCAAAACTTTCGCTGGCTGAAATTGAGTTCATCAATCCTAGAGACAATGTTGCATAAATAAAAATAATAAAAAAATCTTTAATTTTTATGATGCACATATATATCAATCTGATAAAATATCTCGTGTTGTTGAAAGCTCTAAAGCCTGTAAGACCTCTAATTAAATTTAATGTCATCATAATCCATGTTAGCAGTGAATATTCAATACCGAATAGATGCCAAAATATATAAACTGTTGTAAAAAAAAATCGAAAAAGATCAAAAATATTCATAATGTCTGTAAAGTATATTTTACCTTGAGTAGTAAATTGGATTGCTTCCCAGCTTATAAGTATAACGTTTATAAGCATTGCGAATAAAGAAAAAATATTTTGATCACTTTCTATAACAAAATAAAGAATTAACAAATTTGACCATAATATTATGGTATATAAATACACACAATAGGCTATTTCTTCCCATCTTTTATTTATTAGATACTGAATAAATTCAGTTCTAAAGATCTCTAAATTTTGGCATGAGATAATAGCACTAATCAATTCTTTACTATCCTTTGAGCCTATTCCAAAAGTAAGTGTAAATGCTGTTTGCTTTATTTTTAATGGATTTTTATCTCCTTCATTTGATGTAAAATCTTCAAACATAATTAGGCCAAAATTACTTGTTTCTATTATTGGCAACTTTTTTTTAGGATATCCAAAATGTATTCTATTAATTTGGTACATCAAATTTTGGCAAAAATAGTCTAGTTTTGATGATGAATTTCTAATAATCACTGGCAAGTCAGTACCAATTTCATTAAAATTTAAATAAACTATATAAGGATTTTGCTCTTCTTCATTTAAATAGCACATATACTCTAATAATAAATCAGTAATAACTTGATGCTTACACTTAATTGAATAATAAATTGGGCTATGGCCAAATGCATCATATAATATTTGATTCTTTTTATAAGGTTTTTGAAAAAAAATTGTCTCTCCAAGCATAGCCATGAAATGAAGAACTGAGTATTTAAGGTTTGTAAATGTTATGTAAGTATCTTTTATCTTTTCATATTCTTTTACTGAGAGTCTAGAAAGAGTGAATAACCAAGTCTAATCATTTTGAATTCCACTACCTAGACTAAGTGGATCAAGACACTTATACTTTCTAGATACATTTGAAAGTATACAATTTTTTGAATCGATAATATTTTTTGAACTAACTGAGTAGTTTTTAATACTTCCAGATGCAAACTCGACTATGATTAATTTGCAATCTGAACTAAATTTAATTGTTTCAATTAATCCAGGGTCAATAGGTATAGTGCATTCTTCTCTTTTTTCAGCAAGGTTCCATATTTTGATCAGGCTATCTTCAGATCCACTCGCTAAAAACCTGCCATCTGGACTGAAACTCACACTAGAAACTATTCCCGAGTGGCCTGTGAGCGTGCATTCTTCTCTTTTTTCGGCAAGGTTCCATATTTTGATCAGCCTATCTTCAGATGCACTTGCTAAAAGCTTGCCATTTGGACTGAATCTCACACTAGAAACTAAAGAATAATGGCCTGTGAGCGTGCATTCTTCTCTTTTTTCGGCAAGGCTCCATATTTTGATCAGCCTATCTTCAGATGCACTTGCTAAAAGCTTGCCATTTGGACTGAAACTCACTTTATAAACTCGTTTCGAGTGGCCTGTGAGCGTGCATTCTTCTCTTTTTTCGGCAAGGTTCCATATTTTGATCAGCTTATCTCCAGATCCACTCGCTAAAAACCTGCCATCTGGACTGAAACTCACACTAGAAACTTATTCCGAGTGGCCTGTGAGCGTGCATTCTTCTCTTTTTTCGGCAAGGTTCCATATTTTGATCAGCTTATCGTAAGATCCACTCGCTAAAAACCTGCCATCTGGACTGAAACTCACACTAGAAACTTTTTCCGAGTGGCCTGTGAGCGTGCATTCTTCTCTTTTTTCGGCAAGGTTCCATATTTTGATCAGCTTATCTCCAGATCCACTCGCTAAAAACCTGCCATCTGGACTGAAACTCACACTACAAATATCAGATTTATGGCCTGTGAGCGTGCATTCTTCTCTTTTTTCGGCAAGGTTCCATATTTTGATCAGCTTATCTCCAGATCCACTCGCTAAAAACCTGCCATCTGGACTGAAACTCACACTAGTAACTTCTTGCGAGTGGCCTGTGAGCGTGCATTCTTCTCTTTTTTCGGCAAGGTTCCATATTTTGATCAGGTTATCTCCAGATCCACTCGCTAAAAACCTGCCATCTGGACTGAAACTCACACTAGTAACTTTTTAAGAATGGCCTGCGAGCGTGCATTCTTCTCTTTTTTCAGCAAGGTTCCATATTTTGATCAGCTCATCTCCAGATCCACTCGCTAAAAACCTGCCATCTGGACTGAAACTCACACTAGAAACTTTTTCCGAGTGGCCTGTGAGCGTGCATTCTTCTCTTTTTTCGGCAAGGTTCCATATTTTGATCAGCTTATCTCCAGATCCACTCGCTAAAAACCTGCCATCTGGACTGAAACTCACACTAGTAACATAATATGAATGGCCTGTGAGCGTGCATTCTTCTCTTTTTTCGGCAAGGTTCCATATTTTGATCAGCTTATCTTCAGATCCACTCGCTAAAAACCTGCCATCTGGACTGAAACTCACACTAGTAACATAAGAATCATGGCCTGTGAGTGTGAATTCTTCTCTTTTGTCTACAAGGTTCCATATTTTGATCAGCTTATCTCCAGATCCACTCGCTAAAAACCTGCCATCTGGACTGAAACTCACACTAGAAACTGTTTGCGAGTGGCCTGTAAGCGTGCATTCTTCTCTTTTTTCGGCAAGGTTCCATATTTTGATCAGCTTATCTCTAGATCCACTCGCTAAAAACCTCCCATCTGGACTGAAACTCGCTCTATAGACTCTATCCAAGTGGCCTGTGAGCGTGCATTCTTCTCTTTTTTCGGCAAGGTTCCATATTTTGATCAGCTTATCTCCAGATCCACTCGCTAAAAACCTGCCATCTGGACTGAAACTCACACTAGAAACTTTATCCTTATGGCCTGTGAGCGTGCATTCTTCTCTTTTTTCGGCAAGGCTCCATATTTTGATCAGCCTATCTTCAGATGCACTTGCTAAAAGCTTGCCATTTGGACTGAAACTCACACTAGAAATTATTCCCGAGTGGCCTGTGAGCGTGCATTCTTCTCTTTTTTCGGCAAGGTTCCATATTTTGATCAGCTTATCCATAGATCCACTCGCTAAAAACCTGCCATCTGGACTGAAACTCACACTACAAATATCAGATTTATGGCCTGTGAGCGTGCATTCTTCTCTTTTTTCGGCAAGGTTCCATATTTTGATCAGCTTATCTTCAGATCCACTCGCTAAAAACCTGCCATCTGGACTGAAACTCACACTATAAACTCTACCCTTATGGCCTGTGAGCGTGCATTCTTCTCTTTTTTCGGCAAGGTTCCATATTTTGATCAGGTTATCGTCGGATCCACTCGCTAAAAACCTGCCATCTGGACTGAAACTCACACTACAAATATCAGATTTATGGCCTGTGAGCGTGCATTCTTCTCTTTTTTCGGCAAGGTTCCATATTTTGATCAGGTTATCGCCAGATCCACTCGCTAAAAACCTGCCATCTGGACTGAAACTCACACAATTCACACCATCTTCATGTCCTCTGAGGGTTGAAACATATGATTTTGGAAGGTCTAGCATTGATTCCATTTCAATCAAATTTAAAGCTTTTTTAAGTTCTTCTAAAGCTATATCAGAGTTGAGCTTGTCAGCTATTTCTTTTTGGCTCAATTTTGGATCTTGGATTTTCGGAAATTCTTCAGTTCTGGGAAGGAGCTTTTCAACCAAAGAATTAGACATTTATAACCATAGTTTTTCACTTCTCCTTAAATCAATGTTTTGTATAGCTTAGCGATTTCTTTTTAGAAGGAAATTTGAAGCTCACATAAGGGAAAGAAGCCATTTTAAGCATGAAAGAGGGTTAATCTTAAAGGATGAACAGGGCAGTATAGGTAAATATTCTAAAAAACACCTCAAAGATATAGTTGGATCTGAAACTAATCAAAAATAAGCGTAGAAAGTGAGAAACTAAAATTCTGACAGGAAATGCACATATAAGCTAAGAGCGAGGCACAGAAAAAAGCTTAGAGCATGAAAACCACTCAAATAAGCAAACCTGACTATACTTTACATAAGAAGAACTAAGTGTTGAAGAAACTCATGGTAATGAAGGAAGGACGCGTGAAGAAGAAATGATAAGCTTAACTAAGTTAAAATAAGTAAAAAACTGAAGGGTTTATTACATAGGCTGACTGAGAGAGCATATTAAGACAAAGAGGAAAAGACTTAATGGATTCAAGCCTTAATAGAAAAATATTTAGGAATTCACTATCTGAGTAGATAAACCAACTTGACTTAGTCCATTTAACCTTAAGGCTTTGCTTAGAACGAATAAGCTGTGTAGTAATTTTACTACAATGAAGCTAAGCACAGAGACAATACAATAAATTGATTGAATCAATTCTTTGGAATGCAAGAACAGATTATATGTATTAAAGGCTTCAAAAAAATTATAGCTGCTTTAGGGTATATATTTATTATAGACTCTATTGAAATTGTCTTTGTTTAAGTAAGAAATGCGCTCAGTGATGATTTTTAAATGCATAATATTTTCACACATAATTTCTATAATCTTTTAATTTTTCGATTAATTGATTAATATAAACGCTTGAGAAAATCTTTGAATGCTCATGATAAACTATCACTTATTATCTATAAATATTAAACTCTAAGCGAATAGTATTATATCAAATTTCATTTATGTATGATAAAAGGTTTTTCTTGTATTTTTCTATTAAATAAGTTCTTGGCTTTGAAGATAAATGCCGATTTTTTCGCTTATGAGAGTTTTTTTCTTCTAAAGTACCTGCTAAGCTGATTCCTTGGCCTCTGTTGATATTTTCTCTATGCTTGATTATCTAGAGGTTTGCAGTCAAGTTTCGAATTTCATTTTCTATACTCCGAAATTTCTTTTGAATCTCAATATGCGGAAATAGTAATTTAGTTATATTAAATCTTTTTTACTCCAACGATAAATGTTGATAAGGAACTGAAAAAAGTTACGGTTTCTTCAAGTTTTTCGATACTAGCATGGCCTAAAATACGTTAATAATCATTTTTGCATAATATGGCAAAGTGTTTGCTGACAAATTATTGTTGCTGAATGAGTTGATCATGTAGAATGGCTAGTTCGCCAAAAGACCTTCCAGTTAATAATTTGCAGACTTCTTAAAAGCATCTTCACTCTTCGTTCCAGATTTGGACACTGACTTCACCTTCAAGAATCAG
>MPUH01000854.1:0-31769 GCA_001970955.1 Stentor coeruleus | reverse complement strand
TTCTCAAGCAGGTTCCACACTCTCAAAGTGTTATCTGAGGATCCTGACACCACAAACTGATCATCGTTCGTTATTATAACACTCTTTACTACATTTGTGTGACCTTCAATTAGTAAACTATATAAATTCTTAGCAATTTCCTTGCTGACTCTTTCGATTTTCATTTTTTTATTTTTAGTGAGACTTCCTTCAACTTTGGAAAAGGAAGGATTTTCAAAGTCTAAACTCTCTCTTATAATATCATTTATTCTTTTATAATATTTTTCTTCAAACTCTATTTTATTATAAATCTCATTGTATTCTAGAATTACATTATCTAATTGATCAAATGATAATTTCACCATAGATTCTATTTGGCAAATAGTTTTTTGAGATTCAATCATAATTCTAGTTTTCTGATATTCAATTTTGCTTATTGATTCTTTAATATTATTTCTTAGTTTTGTAAAATTTCTTGTTGATAGCTTGATTTTAATTTTTTCAAAAGTGCACCTAATATTTTTTTTAAGACCATTAGCAAAGTGGATAGAGATTGCATTTTTGCAAAGTATTAGACTATCACATTTAGTGCATTGCTCAAATGGGAGCTCATCGCATCCAAAGGTACTGCACCTCAGCATAATTATTATAAATATGTCTTTTTTCATGCCCTTCTATCAACTCTGTCGGGAGAATTTTCGCTATGAATTGGCATCATTCTAATATCCTATAAACTTTTTAGCATATTTGCAACACCTTAGCAGTAACTAGTAGAGTTAAGGGAGATATTTAGGCTCTAGTCTTAATATTTTATCTAATTAGGATTATGGAAGAGATTAAAGTAATTCTATGGAGTGCTTGTTGGCATACTGAGCACATGTATTTATCTAAGACATTATATTTTCAATTTCTTTATTCTGGTTGTTTAATATTAAATTTCTTAACCTATTTTTTTCCTCATTTAAATAAGCTAAATTTTTTTTAGACAATAATAAATCTCTATAATCATGATATTAACCAACTTAATGATTTCAGAATTAGCATCATTGAAAGCATTTTGTATTAATTTTATGAGCTACCTTAAGTTCAATTGCTTTGCAGTTAAATAAATCAAACTCATTTATTAATTTAAAGATTTGTTTAGAAAAATACAGATAATTTGTATTAGGTTTAGGCATTTTCTAATAGAAAACTTTATTAAAAGGTTAGATATGCAATTTTGTAAATTAAATATTAGTTATTTGCATCAACATCAATTACAATTTATTGATAATTTTAGATATAAATATAGTCTTTATAGTTCATCGAATTCTTATTTATTCCTGGCAACTATTCTATTTTGATAAAATTTAAGTAGTTTTCAAGTAGAATTCTTGGTTTGGATTATTTTATTAAGCATAATGTTTTAATATCATAAAGCGCTACTCAAACTGCAAAAAAAATCACGAAAATAAATTAAAGCAAACCAGAATGAATTGTTCGTCAGATAATTAAAGAAATCATTAAAATTAGAAAAAGCATTTCTTTCAGTTATTTTGTAGTAAAAACTGGTAAAGAAGCAAATTAAACTTGTTTAGTCTTGATGGCAAAATTTTAAGCAAGAATCTAACTGTGGAATAGTGATAGAGCACAAAGAAAAGAATAACTAATATTAACGGAGAATTGGAATTTTTTCTCACAATCTGTGAGTAATAGAAATTTGGCACAGAATTCAAAACAGTGAGTGATATATTCTTTCAAGTAAACATAAATCTATAACTATTCTCATAGCTGATTTACTCATCTCATATTTTTTTAAAAACTTGAATAGATACCTATTTATTTAGATTTGTATATATAATCAAATTTCCCAATTGAATCGCATATATTTTTATTAACTCTCTGTAACTTGGATAGATTTGAGTGATTCAAAAAAATTCCCACTTAAGTCAGTATTGCTAGATTAATCATTCAATCAATAATATGTATAATTGCTTATCATATATCATATGAAATTTTAAATCATACCCTCAAGTTATTGAAATAACCTAAAAAATACATTAAATATATGCGAATTTTTTAATTTGAAACTATAATAATTAATTGTTTTTTAGCATCTTATAACTCCATCATCATAATTATTTATTTTAAAACATTCAAAAATAATTATGCTTAAAATATCTTTCTAATAAATAAATGTTGTTAGAACTAGACATCATTCATTCCTATTTATTTCTTAAAAGTATGCTTTAATATATCATATCATAGTTTTTCCTTCAAAATTGCTAGAAATAGCTTATATAATAATTTACGCTTCATACACAATCAGCAAGTTTTGGTTGAACTCCTCTAGTAGGTTCTAAAGACGCTTGACAGATTCCATTTCGTATAAGATCTGGCTCATAAGCTAATTTCGTATAAGAATTTTATCTTTGAGGTAGTGATAATTGGACAATACAATTTCATTGATTACATGCACTTCCAAGATCACATTCAGCAAATGAATTCACTTTGTTCTTACACAAACTAGTAGTCAATGCTTCTTTTCATAACACAGTATTTTTGTAATAAGTTTTTCATATATTTTGAATATAATAAATATACAAGGCGGGCTCCCAAATTTTAGCTCTGAGAAACTATTATTGGCATTAATCTAGTTAACCCAGCAATAAGTGTGTTAGTTGAACTACTTTATAAAATATATAAGGGGGCTACCAAATTAATGCTCTGAGAAAATTATCATCAACATGAANAATGCTCTGAGAAAATTATCATCAACATGAATTTGGCTAGCCCAGGCATAAGTTTGTTAGTTGAACTACTTTATGAAATAAATAAGGCGGGCTAACAAATTAATGCTCTGAGGAAATTATCATCAACATGATTTTGGCTAGCCCAGCGTTAGTTGAACTACTTTATGAAATATATAAGGCAGGCTACCAAATTAATATTCTGAGGAAATTATCATCAACATGAATTTGGCTAGCCCATGCATAATTATAGTTATAGGATATAAAACTAAGCTTTTACGACTAAAGTTATAAATATATGTGTATTGAGATAAACTTCTTATTTCAATTAAGTTCTTCATTTTTATAATTATTAAAATGAAGCTAATCATCTAGCTTTGATATCTGGGGCTTTAGATTTTTTTAATTTTATGACTTTTTGTTGTTAGGAGAATTGTTCCAGCTTTAGTTATTTGAATTATAATGCCTATATAGAAAATACTTGGCATACTTCTTGTGAGATAATTTCAATTTCTCACAACTCTTATATGAAATTTTGGTGTTTCTGGATTAGATAATTTATTTGATGGCTTTACATTTGTGTCTTTCCACCACAAATCTAAATGTCGAAGTATTTTTTTACTTTTACAGACTCACTACATTATTTATCACTTTCTTCTGAGAGGAATTTTATTAAATTTTCTTCTGTCATTTATATATTTATGCTTGCATATAATAAACTGATTGGATTTATTGTATTTTGTGGTTGGAGTTAAAGGTTTACTTGTTTTTTAGGATTTTGATTATAGTTATTTAGGATTATCCATGATATGGTTATGATTTTCGGCAAGGTTTGTAGATTTGATTTTTGGTATTTAAAATTTAAGCTTTTTGGGCATTTTTATAAGGCAAATAAAATTATTAAGATATTATTTTAGTAAGAGTTTTAGGCAATACGGAGTATATGAAGGTGTAACATAATTTAAGTTTAAAATCACTATAATTCAAACAAAATAGCATATTCAAGATGGGCAATTTTTTATCATGGAAATGATAATTATATATGTTTAGAAATTACTGGATTATAGATACAGATGCAGGAGTTGATGACTGCCAAGCTCTCATTCTTGCTTTGAAATCGCCTGAAATAGAAGTTGTGGCAATCACTACTGTTGCCGGAAATGTTGGACTCCCACAAGTTATAAAAAACACCGCAGAAACAATAAAAATATGCGAAGCTNGGAAATGTTGGACTCCCACAAGTTATAAAAAACACCGCAGAAACAATAAAAATATGCGAAGCTTCAACACCGTTTTACAAAGGTAGTGAAAGACCTTTAGTAGCTGAGTTAGCAACAGCAAGAAATATTCATGGAAATGATGGTCTTAATAATTACTGGGAAAACCGCGAACCAGAAAACCCACTCCAACCTGAAAACAAAAGTTCTGTTCAAGCAATTATAGACTATGCAAATGCATATCCTGGTGAGATTAGCATTGTGACGATTGGCCCTCTAACTAATCTTGCATTGGCTGTAGCTATTGATCCTAGTCTTCCACAAAAATTCAAAAGGGTTCTTGCTATGGGTGGAGCAGTCCATGCAGAAGGGAATAGAAGAATAACTTCCGAGTTCAATGCTTGGTGTGATCCAGAAGCAGCTTATATTGTTTTTGAAAGATTTCCTTGTATTGAACTTCTCCCTTGGGAAACATGCTCAGCTCCAGAGCATCAATTTTCATTAGAATTCCTAAATCAGTACTTATCAGGGAGGTCAAAAGCTGGGGAATTTATCAAGAATATAACTAAGATTCATGAAGGAAGAAGCACTGTTTTTTTCTGTGACCCAGTTGCTGTTGCAATAGCTGTAGATCCAACTATTGTTAAGAAAAGTTCAATCAGAGAAGGATATGTAGAGCTTTCAGGAAATTTGACACGAGGGATGACAATTATTAACTGGAGGCAATATGATATGAAGGAATTCAACAAAAAAATTAAGCAGCCAAACATTAGGGTTATTGAAAGTTTAGATATGGAAAAAATTATGAATCTATTCATAAGATCTATTAACTAAACAATTTATCTTATTTTATGTTATTATTTTTGCCCTTTTCAGTCATTTTATATCAAAAAGCAAACAGCGAAGTCAGTGGCGAAGAGCCTTCGCACTCTTTAATAGAGGGAATACATCGAATTTAAAAACTTTTTTCCAGTGATTTTATGAATAATCAAATATAAGTAGATTTATAAATAAAGTAAAAGATAACCTTAAACATTGTAAATAGTATAAAACATTATAATTTAATATTTCCATAAGCTATAAAATTTTATCTTCTTCAATCAAATCTTATATAACTATACAAAGATATAGATGATAATTAAATTAGAGTTATAAAAAATTAATCAACCAAGAATCCAATCTAATTATTATATTCTAATTTCATTCATTTTTTCTACTTCATGTTTAGTGATTTTGAAAGTATAAAATGTCATGCTCTCAGTCAATGCAAAGATAAATGCATAATCATTATAGTTACTTTGACTCAAAGCTAAAATTCTTCCATCAAGGATTATCGGGATCTCAACACGAAAGCCATAGTCCCATCCCAATCTATTCCCAGGGTTTTTCATCTTGCAAATTCTCAAAAGTATAATTTCAGGTCCAAACTGATTACCAATAATACACAAAGAAAATTCAGGAATAATCTGCAGCAAAGAAAGCCTAGAAAAATTTCCAGGAAGTATTTGCAAAGATGGAATAAAAACAGCAAGAACATGCATATTTGAAACATTATTTTCTTTACCTGTTGATATACTAGGATCAATAAGATGAACTGTACTTTTAGATGTTTGTATAATCAAAAAATCATCTAATTCTTGAGTTTCATCTTCTTCTTTATCAAGCAACATTTCTGAGTCTAATAAATATTCTTCACTTTCGCTTTCACTGAAATCTGGAAGTCCTTGAATTCTTCTAGTTAATGCATGAAAGTATTGTCCAGCATGGGCAATATCGAACTGTCCTCTAATATCTGCATAGACATTATAATAAGTTGTAGGTAGTGAAGATCTATACCGTCCTGTTAAATCACTCATATTAGTTGTTGGCATGCTTTTCACAATACAAACTGAGTTTCTAGGAATCCATTTAATACCCCAACCCCACTCAGTGCAAGGTTTAGTATACAAAATACGACTTCCTTCAGTATAAACTGCAATACCACTGTCAATACTTGTACTAGCCAAAGCTCCATTACTGTTATAATCCAAGCAGGGGATGTTGTGATCGTGAAGTCGAAGTCGTTTACGTGTTTGAGTGTCTAGATCCCATAAAGAAATTTCATGAGTGTTGCTGCCTACTGCTAACGTTTTTCCGTAAATAGCACAACTCCATACCGAATTGTCATCGAATTCGTCTAAGTGATTATCAATTTTTAAAGGACTTCTATCCCAGTTCTGAGGAAAGAATATAAATATTGCAGAAGACTGGGTCAGAATTACAAGTACTTGCTCCTCGTACGATTTGTCTAACATAATATGGTTGATTCGTGATTGGATGTTTCGAGACTGAGGCATTGTTATGGACTGTTTGTGTTTGATAAAAAAGCCTGGACTGAATTCGAGAATTGATAGAACGTCATTATCACACATATAAATTTCATTTACTTCGAGGTTTACTGATAGTATGTTCATGCTCTATATGTTAAATACCCAAGTGTTCATTGGTGATACTGGAAGCCTCTGCTTGTCGAACAGTGTGAGCTTATATGATCCTCGATTTTTAGTTACTGGAAACTCTTCTTTGAAAATCATTATATTATATATTGTTAAGGCTAGTTATTTTAAAATTATTATTTATAATTAATAGTTGGAAAACCGCACTTTAACCGGAAAGCCTGCTTTTTGAAAGCAATTTTTATTACATTTTCTTTAATTTCAGAAATTATATTACTTACTCACACAACAGAATCAAGAACACTGACAGATCGTTAAATATCTGTTACGCTTTTGAATGGCAATTAAGTGGAAATTAATTTTTCTAAAATATCTTCTATAGATTACTTTTAAACTTGTGATTGTTCTTAATCTAGAGGCTGAAATATATATGATCAGTTGCAGGAAATTTTTTAGCTCTGCTTTAATCTCTGCCCTACATATTTTCCTATATGGGCGCTTGAACCGGTTGAGGGCTATGTAACACGCAACTATAGTCTATTCATTTTAGCATTCTTATATTAAAAACAACAGTATATGATTAATTTACTTGAAAACATGAAAAATTTTATCTGCTTAAAAAATATCAAAATTTTCAACTAGGAGATTGCATTTATTTTTAAACTCTTAAATTTTTGATATGCCTAATGAAACTGACTTAATCTTTTCTCCTATTTGACTTACAACTAAAAAATCTTTAATTTCATTCTTCTCAACCCTTAAAACATATGCTAATAGGAAAATAATCACCAATATTTTTGGGAAGTTTATAAACTATTTCAAATAGAAACAAATACTTTAATTTAAAAATCAATCTTTATTGCAATATATTGCTTAGCTTCAAAAATTAGAAGTACAGGGATTAACTTTTACGCTAAATAGCTATTATATATAACATAAAATAGATACTGTATAAAAACTCATCTTTCTAAATTCTAATTAGACTAACTAAACTAAGTTACTCAGTACTTTCATTTCCGCCCATGCCTAGTAAGCCTTGGGCAGTATTGAATAAATTGATAGGATTATCAGAATCCATCATCAAGTAACCAGTCAATCCCAGGCCCTGCAAAAGCTCGGCCTGCAGCTTGGGCCCGGCTTCTGATAGAGCTACTAAAGTTTCAGGTCCAATCGAGCCGATAGTCTCCTTAAACTTGTTCGACTCTATCTCTGCTAGCTGCTTGGCCTTGTTTATCTCAAGTTCATCTTTCTTTTTCTGGAATTCTACCTCAATTTGTTGTTTGCTCTTTATAGCGATAATTTCATTTTCCTTAGATAGTTTCTCAGCTTTGCTTCTTAATTCAGCTGCATCAACAACAGATTGAGCCTTAATTTTACTTTTTTCAGCTTCAGCTTTAGCTCTAGCAAGTGCTTCTCCTTCAATTTGCACAATTTCTGTATCGCTTCTCAATTGGTAAAGTTTATTATTTTCTTCTTCAACCTTAGCTTGATTTTCAATTCTTAGTTTTTCTAATTGACCTAATGCTTCTTGAGCTTGTCTTTCTGAAGCATGTCTAGCTTTGGCTTCTTCGTTTTGAGTAGTGATTTCAATAGCTAATGTTACTGATTCCTGAAGACGTTCTTTGGTTTGCTTTTCAACAGGCTCAATGCTCTGAATATCGACATTGGTAATAATCAAACCATTTTCTGGGAAGTCAAACTTGTCATTAATTTTCCCTGCATCGTCAAATCCGAAGATTGACTTTCTGATGATTTTTGCAGACTCTCTGTGGAAGTGGTCGAAACTACAACTGGCTACAACTCCTCTAACTCTGGAAGCCATGTAATTACAGATGTTTCCAATAAAGTCTCTGACCTGGAAGACTTTCTTAAAGCTTTCTTCTTTATCTTTATCGACATTGAATTTCCAATTGTATGAAAGTTGGAGTCTAAGTCTTGCATGGTCTGAAGTATCAACTTCAATTACATCAGTGCTAAAGTCAGGACCTAGTTGAAGATGTAAAGTTTTAACAACACCAACTCTTTTAGGTTTACCTCCTGATAAGACATTAACAGTGAATTGTTCATCTGGTTTTAACATAACTAAGTCAGGGCCACAAACACATCTGCTTTGTTTTTTGCTATAGTCATAAATCTGAACAACACAGTTAGCAGGGCATTTATAAGTGACAACACGGGTCTTGTCAACTCTTTTCTGGCCAGCTTCTTCAAGAAGTTTCTCAACAACATCACTAAGAGGCATTTCCCAAAGTTCTTCATGGGCCTTAAGCATATAAGAGTGTCCGATTTCACTTCTTACAGTACCAGTGCGAATATCTCTAACGTAAATACCTTCATTAACATGAAGAGGAATTGCTTTCCTCACAGCTAAGACCTCAACTTGTACAGGAGGAATATATGAGCAAGGACCATTAATCATCCAACGATCTCCAGGTTTTTTATTATCTCCATCAATATCAAAGGCTTCTTTAGCTTTAAGAAGTAGAGCTTCATCATCTGAAAGGACATAAGTGTTTTTTATTCCTCCTTCCAAGCTTTCTCCTGGCATTAAGAAGAATCTATTCTCACCAGTCCTAAGTTGCTTGTAACCATAACGATTTCCTGGAAGTTTTTCATCCCAAGGGTCTAAGACAATGCAATATTGATTCTTGGCAAGAACTGTGATTTTGACATCTTGTACAAATTCTTCATAAACGTCAATAATATGCACTGAGCTCTGTTCTGAATTTATAAGCCATTCTTCTCCTGCATTTCTTTTAATATCATAAACATCAGTAAAAGCTCTTGCTGCACGAAGATGAATTGCTAAGTAGTCGGTTATGATTTTCGCATTAACAACTTCGACTACAGTTTCGTATACTCCTGGTAGGTAAGCTCCTGGAGTGCGGATAAGCCATTCTTCACCAGCTTTGCGAGTGATTTTATTAGCATCAACAAGTTCTCTTTGAGCACGGAGTCTTAGAGCTTGGTTGATTTTGATTTTTCTGAAGGGAACTTCCTTGGCTACAGTTTGATCAACTCTTGGGGTGTAAGTTCCTGGACCACGGAAGTACCAAAGGTCACCTGGCACACGCTTTTCACCTGTTTGGTCTGTATGCTCACGTTCAGCTTGAATAAGAAGTGCTGAATCTGCAGAAACTACTCTAAGCTTTTGGACATCGCCTTGTAATTCCTCACGAGGGTAAAGTGGGAATGGGTCTTGATATTCATCATTAAGTCTGATTTCTAAATCACCATGACGCACATTTACCTGCCCATGCTCGTCCTCACTAATGCTTCCATCTTTGTTTCTGATGACTGGGTTAGCAATAACCACATAGCATCTGGGTGGGATTGAAATCATGGGTTTTGGGTCTTTTCCTGAGATAAGCTTCTCATGATCTTGCTTCATAAAAATCTTAGGCCCTGTTACCAACTTGGTTACGTTTGTATTCGTATCAAGTATATGGATGTATTGCAGTGGGGGAATTCTAATGATATCCGCCATTTATTATAAGTGTGTGATCAGGTGATTATCAGAATAGGTCATTTAGAAATTTTATATAAACAACGCTTTTAAGCACTTTGGCAAGGCCTTATGGCTATCAGGTGAATATTTCATAATTATAAATGGCTTGACAAAAATGTTAAAAATATTAAATTTTATCAGTACAAACTAAATTATAATATAAAGCTTTAGGCAAATCAAAAATTGTAGCGAAAATATAAGGAGTTTTCTATTTAGTATGAGAATTAGCTATAATCTTTTTTTTTTGTGGCTTAAGGCTTAAAAATTATTTAACTAGTTGTATGCAATCATATTATCTTATGTTTAATACAAATATATTAGAAGCTATAGATAGCTTCTTGCTTATACAAGCATGGATTATAGTCTAAAATTGTGAATTTTCAAGTGAGGATTTGATTGAAGCATTTGACTTTTTGTGCCCGATATTGATTTTGATTTTGCTTGATGCATAGCTTGAGCTTGGACGTGAATTTTTTGGTAGACTTCTATTAGACATTCTTGTTTTTACTGGGACAGGAAGTAGTCCTTCTATAATTAAAGACTTATTCATATCCTCTTTAATATCAAGAGTGAAATACCTTGTTTCAAAGCCTACAACTTTAAATTTATTTTCCCTTTTCAATGACTTGTATAGCGAAAGGAACATTTTTTTCTGTGTTCTCTGTTTTGGAATTGGAGTTGAAGTGATTGATCTGGTCTTCAGAAAATCGAACTTAGGCATGTCGTATTGTCTCCCATGAAGTGAGCCTTTTCTGCGCATTTTTATATTAAGTCTTTGTGCTCGCTATCTATTATATGCTGAGATATGGAAATAGTAATGCTAATTTTAAGTCAATTATGATATGATGATTAGATTTAGAATTTTATTATAAGAATTTAAAGTTTTTCGGTTATAGGAGTTATGCTAATTATATAAGAGTTTAATGAATAGTATTATAAAAATTTTTTGCAAGAATGGGCTGACTTAATTTAGATTTAAGTTTAAACTAAAGATTTATGAATATAACTAATAAACTTAGCCTAATTAATATGATTATAAGATTAAATTCTTTAAAAGATGATTTACGCATAAATGTAAATGGTATATAATATTTCTTTTATAAGATAAGATAAAAATACTATTAAACACTGCTTTATTTACCTTAATATATATTGATATATTAAATTATAAAAATAACAGCAATTTATACATGCCAATGAAGAATTATAAATGCTCAAGAGTAAAGTTCAAATAAAATATAGCTTAAATAAAATTGTAGCTTAGGGAAAATATTTCCAATAATCTTTTTACAGTGCATATACTAAATAAATTTTAAATTATAAATGCATTTTTTTTACTTAAATGCGAAAATATGCTTTGGATTCTAATTTTAAATCACATTGTTGAGATTTTAGTAGCAGTTTGAAGAAACATTATAATTAAATTTGGTATCTTATATAGTAATTCCTTATCTATTGTTTTTCACTTCCTGATTTCTCCTGTATTCAATATCTTGTATTTTATTTAGCACATCGTGAGCATTTATTCTCTGTTTTCTATCAGTTTTCCAGCATTTCTCAATAATAGTTATCTCTTCAGAGTATTTATCCTTTGCCTCCTTACTAAAGTTCGGCCTATATCCTTCATCAGTAATTTTTTTGTATAAATCCATCTTATCATTCCCCACTTGTATCCCACTAAATGGAGCCTTGCTTTCAAGTAAATAAAAGAAAGTCATTCCATATGACCAAATATCACTAGCCCAATCAACTGATTTCCCAATAAGTTGATCTGGATCAGCATAATCTTTTGTAAATCCTGTCCTCTTATCAACCCCATCTGCTTTTACAGCCAAACCAAAATCAATGATTTTTGGATTCGGCCAGTTCACATCAGAAAATAAAATATTTGAAGGTTTCAAGTCACAATGAATTATTCTTTTTTCATGTATTTCACAAATAGCTGTAGCTATTTTTTTCATTATTTGAGGTTTTTCATTAGGTTGTATTTTCGAAAGGTTGCTTTTTAAAGATTTTCCTGTGCAGGATTCCATAACAAGGCAAAGCTGTTTATCAATCTCTATAACTCCTTCAGCTTTTACAATGTATTTATTTGAAAATTGTTTTAATATATTATATTCTCGTAAAATACGATCTTTAGATAATGATTCAGCCTCCTTATTGTTGTTTGGTCTTTTTATTGCAACTTGTTTATTTTTGAAGTTATTAAGGTATACTTTTCCAAAACCTCCTTCACCTATTTCACTCATTTCAGTAAAATTTTTCTTATCGAAGTCATCTAGTCTCAGTAGACTTTCCAAAAAATACTTCGATGCATAATTTTCATCAAGTGATTTAGCAGCTGCTACAATTAACCCTTCTCTCAAATAAATTTCATATTTCTCTAAGTTCTTAAAATCTTCATGCACTAATCTTTTATCCTTCTTTAAAGGCTTGCTCAAATTCAAAGCAAACTTAAAATTACAAATTTCATTTTTCTCGTTAACAGACCCCATAAAATATTTCACAGGTAAATTAACAAACTCAATATCAGCATTTTTTAGCATCATCATAAAGTTAATTACATCTTTAAAATAATCATCACTCAAAGTATACTTCTTCAATCTATACGGTAATGATTCAAGATGAAAATAACTATACTCCAAAGTGTTTACATCAAAATTATCAATGTCACAAAAATTCCAAACCTTTGGAATCTTTTTCAAAGTAATTACTGCACTTCTATCATTAATAAATATAGGATTTACTCCTTCCAGGTATTGAAAATCATCTTCATCTCCACTATTGTAATTATTCGAAAAACTATCATCATCATCTTTCATAGAAATCTCTTCACTCTCCTGTTCCTTCTGATTTTTTTCAATCCAAAACTCAAGAAAGTTCTTTTCAAATAAATTTGTATTAATTTGATAGCCTGCCTGAATAATTTCCAACAGTTTTATTAAAAATTCTTCATATGCTTTGATAGATAGGGCTACAGTATTAAGTAATAATGGGATAAGGCCATGTGAAGAAAGTCCTTCACAAATCAAAAAAGTTGAATAATAAATGAGATTAGATTTATAATCATATATCAGAGAACCGTTATCAAGAGATAAATTCGCCATGTGAAGGAGTTCAAAAATTTCAGATGTAAATTGACTGTATAGAGGTTGTGCTTGCTGTATCACATGTATTACTATTGATTGTTCACGAAATGATAGCGATATCCAAAAATTTTGACATCCTATTTGAAGTTTTATCTCAGAGGAAATGTAAGGGAAGCGGATATGATTGCCTTCAATTGTTATATCATCATAATGCTTTCTAAACAATTCGATAAAAGTTTGTTCCAATATGCACATATTTATATAGAATAAATGGTTTTTTGATATACATTCTTAGAATACAACGCTAAAAGATACGAAATAGAAAAAAGCTCAAAAATATACGAATTAAATAACCAAAATTTTTTTATAGAGAAATCATGATAAACAATGAATAATAAAGATCGATAGAGAAATAAAAACTTCGTTATGAAAATATTCTATAAAATAAGGAAATTAGCAAGGGCTAGACAATAGTCAAGCGGTAATTTTTAACTAATATATATTTTCTTAAATAGCTTTACACTTATCAAAACTATTTCAATTTATATATGCCTTTCTAAAATAACTTTACACTAATCTAAACTATTTAAATTTAGGTTCAAATTTATTGGCATAAATAATTAATTTAAATTATTTTTATAGCGTTCCAAATTATTGGCAATAAATATTAATTTTAATCATTTTTATAGCACTTCTAAATCATGTGATAAATTGCAAATTAACCTAATTTACCCAATTTATAAAATAATAAGGAGTGCATGGTTTAACTTACGCACTAGAAAAAAATTAATCCTATTGTTTTTGATTTTTCCTATTCTCTTATGTTTTTTCTCAAAGTAGCTAAAGCAGGATCAAATTTCTAAAATATCTATACAAGAGAATGAATACTAACCCAAAACTAGGACCATATCACTATCATAGCACTATTACATAAACTAATTAGATATAGTACTGATCTATGATAGTCTAAACAAAAAAGGTTTCGAACATTATACTGTAAATTACTCTAGATATTTAAAGACTCTATTATTAGTATGCATGCCAACATAGTTAAAAGCTTATAGAACACTATGATGGCTTGATGAAATTTATATGGTAAAAAATTAAAAGCAAGATATTAAGGCTGATTATATTCATCAATCTTCTTAAGCAAGGTTTCAGCATAATCTGGTGAGTAATACTGAACGATTTCAGGTGGATACAAAGCATTAATAGCCTCTTTGTATTCTCTAAGTTTTGACCCAGGTGGAGCTTTGATTTCTTGTACTTTCTGTAGTCCTCCACTCTGTACAAAAGTTCTTCTAGCAGCTAAATCATGTGGTAAGGTCTTAGCAAACTGGCTAACAACATATTTGAGTATATTAGGTGGAGCTAACTGTAATAAAGGTTCTAAAGCTGGTAAATATGTGCACATTTGGACAATTGATTTCAAAGCTCTTTTTGATTTTGTCTTCAAATCTTCACTACTTTTATCATCAATATAAGCAGCCAATAAGCAATTTGGAACATCCAATTCTGCTAAAGCTCTGGAATGATCAGCACTGTGTCTTCCAATCTGTCCCAACGACCAAGCAGAAGCAGCTTTAAGATGGTCTTCTCCTTCATTTTTCAATGCATCTTTCAAAGGTGGAACTCCTTTAGAGACAATCACTCCCATAGCTAAACTTTCATCAAAAGCTCCAATATACCCAAGGGTCATGATTCCAGGTAGTCTTGGGTTACCTTTAACCTCACTGATATAGTCCACAATAGCTGCAGCTCCACCAGCGTTAACAATAAGCTTAGCCAGGGCTGGATTTTGCTTTGCGATTTCTCTAATACAAGTTGCAGCATTTTTCTTAACATGCATATCTGAGTCCTTAAGACAATTAAGAATCCTTGGGAAAATCTCAGCTTCAACTACATGTTCAGCAAGTTCAACTGTATGTTTGGCAATTTGTGCTAAGCATGAGCATACTTGGCGTTTTAGTTGCGCATCAGGGTTGTTTATATATTGTGATAAATGTGGTACTGCTCCTGCATCAACAACTTTTTGAGCTAAATCAGCTGAGTGTCTGGCAATATCACTAAGTGAGCTTGCGGCAATTCTTCTAAGTGATAATTCAGGCTCTTGAACACATAAGACTAATAAAGGAATAGCTCCTGATTCTACTACACAGTTAGCTAATTGACCATTATGTCGGCCAATATAACCCAATGCCCATGCCGCACTTTCTTTGACCCCAGGGTCGAATTCTTCTAAACAAGTGACTAGAGCTTCTAAAGCCCCACTATCGACCACTGCTTGAGCCAACTCTGCTGAGTGTTTTGCCACAGCTCTCAAGACAAAAGCTGCAGCTTTCTTGTAAAAACGGTTCTGCTCAGCTAGTGAAAGTACCAGCTGAGGCAAAATATCATGGGCTACAACTTGTTCAGCTAAGTCATCAGAGTAGTTCGCTAGACGGCCTAATGCTAGGGCGGCAGATTGCTGGATACTTGGCACGTTGTCTAGAAGAAGAGGACGGAGAAGTGACATAACACCCGCACTTTGGAGAGCATCAATGTTTTGTGGCCTAGTAGCGAGCTCGGCTACTGTTTGGACAAAAGTTACTCTTGCTTTTTGGTATTCTTCGAATGGTTGGAGTACTGCTCTACTCATTTGAATATAATTATATAAATGGTCAAGCTCTTTAACTTAAAAATTATTCGCTTGGGTGCGATATAGAAGTGGGAAAGAAATTGGAAGATGGTTTGGGATAAAGATTTGGGGAAATAGTAGGAATATTTAAGAATATTTAGGTGGTCGAAGTTAATATATAATTAAGCATGAATGCAAATGCTAAGAATCCTAAATAGGAGGTTTCAAATAAAATATTAGAAAAACTGGGTTTTAATGTAAATAAGAGAATTTGTATAACTTATTTACTTTAATGATATTTAAAGTTAAAAATTAGAATAAATAACTTAAATTAAATGATTAAGCACTAAAATAATTGTTAGTTTCTTTTCAATATTTTGTATAGCTGTAATAAATTAACTTAAGCAAATGTATTATAGTNTTTTAATGTAAATAAGAGAATTTGTATAACTTATTTACTTTAATGATATTTAAAGTTAAAAATTAGAATAAATAACTTAAATTAAATGATTAAACACTAAAATAACTGTTAGTTTCTTTTCAATATTTTGTATAGCTGTAATAAATTAACTTAAGCAAATGTATTATAGTAGAGCAGAAAATATTATAATTTCTCAAATTCATTATCAAATTTTATTNATAATTTCTCAAATTCATTATCAAATTTTATTTCTATATTTTCCGAAGCCTATCATTGATTTTACCTTTAAATACACACACAATTACTTCATAAGTAATATTTAAAATGCAGCAAAGATATTATTTAATACTTATTTACAAATTATAATGTATTGAACCGCTAGCTAGAATTTAGAAAGTATATAAATAATCTAATATCATTGTTAATAGTTATACTTAACCTAATATTTTAATTCAAACAATTAATATCATTAACTTATTCTTTATTCCTAATATTTTTTCAACTAATTTAAATTTTTCGCCCATCCTATTTACCTAGCCATTATCCTTTAAATTTTATCATAATAAATGCTAATCATCTTATACTAAAAAATAAAAATAAATCTCAACATAAAAATAACTTCTTTTAGTACTTATACCTCACCACTTTTCTTCCAATTTCTTCTCAGCCAAATCCATGAAATTGTACTTAATCGTGACAACAGGATAAGGAAATGTATCTGAGCACCCATACACCTTCCCAGTGCTAGTTGGTAAACTTTTTTTCCACTTCTTATACTCTTCTCTAGTCTTCAAATACTCCTGCATGCCAATATTAAAATAAGGCCTCTGTTCCTTTCTGCAATTATTTTCATCTAATTCCAAAATCTTCTTTTTTATTTTAGCGATCAAAGCGATATCGTTATTTATTTCTTCATCTTCAGGCTCAAAACATATTTTTTTTATAGAAAACACTCTGTATAAAATAAGATTGTAAAGAATATTTCGTAAATCCCTGCACCAGTGAAAGAAAAACCCTTTGAACTTTTTCCCAAAAATCAAATCTGTGATTTTCTCTCTAAGGTTTCCTCTAAGAAGATGATATTGATTATACAAAAAAGAAAAACATTTTGCTACATTAAGCCCATTTTCATCATTTAGGGTAATTTGAATACCTAAAAAGAAAAAGTCAAAATCAAAAGTTGGAGGCAAAGTTCTGTTTATATTGAAAATAGCTGAAAATATCACATCTAGCACACGAAAACACTCTTGAACAGTATTAAAATCATAGATGTTTGTTTTAGAAAATATTATCCGAACCATAACATTTAAAAGCCGAACATTTTGAAGGAGTATTGCAGAACATTCAACTAGTGCTTCAGGGTATTCTGCAATAGCCCTTTCTTTAAGTTCAATCAAAAATGCTTTTAACAGTACTTTATATCCTGGAATGCTTGACCAATGGATTTTTCGATTTAAAGTCTGGTCGCATATATGTGCAACTAATTGCTTTAGGAAGTTAAAAAAAGCTAAACCTCGTTTTTGCATTTTCTGTCGCCAAGCTTCAGCAAGTAAAGAAGCAATAAACGAATCTTTTTTAAAATTTGTTGGGATGAGCGTATAAAATGCTTTCCAGTTCAATTCTCTAGAAATATCACTAGCCTTCTCATCATCTAAATCAGTATCTGTTTTCCTCCATTCTTGTATAGAATAATATGACTTTTCTTTAAGTATCAAAATCATAGCTTCTTGAAATTCTGGAACCCGGAACCAGCAAATCGCTAAAGTTTCATAGACAAATTCTTCTGTGATTTTGTCAACACCTTTAAATACCATACGTGAAAGGGATAATGATAAAGTATTATGGAGGAATTTCAGATAATCAGCTGCAATTTGAGTTTTCAGTTGCATTATTGATTCATCCGCACCTTCTGCTGATAAATACCCAATATCTAGTTCTCCTCTTTTGATAAGAAAAGTCAGACATCGAAAATATGAAGGTTTAATATCATAATTCACAAGCTTTGAGAATTCAGTTAAATGGCTGCCTAGATTTATCAGAGCTTCCTGTGCTTTCATTAAAGATTTTTGGTTTTTGTATACAAAACTGACCATTGAATCCTTCTGACTGCTTTGCAAATGTGAGAAGAGCGTCTCAAAACAGTCTTTTTTCTTCTTCAGCATCTCTTTTTCATAAGCAATCCCACCTCGGCCAGGCTTATACTGAACTGAATCCTGAAGTTCGTTAGTGATTTTAATAATATCCAAGATTTTCTTAGGCAAGTCTTCTTTACCTTTAGTATCTAATTCACTCATATAAACTGTGCTTTGAACCGAATAGCCTTTTTCTGTATTAACTCCTGAAATCAATTGAATAAAAGTAGGAATACCCATCANTATAATATCCAAGATTTTCTTAGGCAAGTCTTCTTTACCTTTAGTTTCTAATTCACTCATATAAACTGTGCTTTGGACCGAATAGCCTTTTTCTGTATTAACTCCTGAAATCAATTGAATAAAAGTAGGAATACCCATCAAGCGTATATTTCCTTTAACCACACCTATTTTCCTTCCACACAACCACAAGTTCTCATTAATTTTCTTGTTGTGAACTCTTTTCATAGACTTCACAAGTTTTTCAAAATCAAGTCTAGTCCCTGATTCCTTGCTTTTACTAGCTAAAAAAGATTCAGTCCTATAAATCGCTTCCATATCTTCAGCAAACATTTTAGTAAAACTTACCCAGCATTCAGCAGTCATTTCCATCTCAACCTTATGATGCTTGTAAAGTCTTATCTGCAAAGCTGCATCTCTAATATTCTTCATAGTCACTGGCATTAAAAGATCTGGGACTTCAGTATCATTTGGAGTAAAAGTCCAACTAGGTTCTTCAGATATAGTCGATTGTTTGCTTTCTTTAGAAAAGTCACTGGCGAATTTTAGAGATATGGAGAAAGTCCCAACGTTATCTTCACCAAGTTCACAATTAAAGTTCATAGGAGTTATAGTCAAATGTGATACTTCAAGCATTTCCATTTCAAAACTAATTCTCCCAATGATTAGACCATTACAGATTAAAGCAATGTTTTGCATAACCGGGCCATCTATTATAGACTTAACTGATACTTCTGTTGAGCATATGGTTGACTTACCTGATCCAACGAGAATTTCAAGCTTGTCTCTATTCATGTTCACAAGGCTAGTTTCATACGTAAAACTATGTGTATCAGAAAACTTAAGAACATCATCAACAATCTCAACTTCTGGGCATTTTAAGTTTTTTTCTTTGAGCTTAAACGTGATGTAAGCTTTTTTATTCTTAAGCTGTGAGCTCTTAAGTTCCCTGATTTTCACTTTGGATATTGTGATGTTAAACTTAAGCCCTGGCAAATCGTCATAATCATCTTCTCCTTCATGGTCTGAAGGAGCCTTTTCACGTTCTTCTTCCTGCTTAGACATGCATTTACCCATTTATTACGTTTTTAAGTTTTTCGTATTCTTTTTTAAGTTGGTTCACCATTCTATTAGTCACTTTGATTTTCAAAGCTTCATCTATAAGGTTATCATCATATAATTCTTTATTCGCCATATGAGGGGATGTCATCACCATCATAATTTCTTCAAACTTCTTCAAGCAAATCAAAGGATATATTTTTTTCAATACAGCCAAAGAGACTCTGAATATAAATTTCCAACCAGTCTAAATAAACTTTACATATATGAAATAATCCCATATCCTCAAAAGTACTTCTGGTTTTGAAGATAATTGACCAGCAAAAAGTGTTATGAACCAAGTAGAACTATAAGTGCTTGAGACTATATTCTCATAATTAAAAGTTATACGGATTTCTGGTAAAAATAATGATATAAGTCTATCGAGGACATAAAAGAATACTCTCAGTTTAGACATGTCGTTACTATAGAGTTCTTGCATGTGGTGGACTCTTATGAGCTCATCGAGGCACCAAAAAGTTAATTCTTCATGTTTGAGGATTTGAGATAATGTACCAGCAAGATAATGCATGCCTTGACAGTAGCCAACTTTTGGTCTGTAAAATGCATAAACTTTGAGAATTGTTTTGAGCTGAGGCATGTCGATGTTGGGGTTATTAGCATAAGACCTTAGTACGTCCATATGGATCACATCTTCTAATTCTTTGATTGCCCCAGGTTTATTTTTTAGTTCTTCACAGATTATACTATAATTTTTCTTCCCTGACTTGTATAATACATTAGTCCATGCTCTGATTCTAAAATTATTATTTCTTTGTTTTAAAAGCGCTTGCTTGTAATAGTTACCTACAAGAAGATTATGCCAAGTTTTACATACACAAAAAAGGGTTGGGATTTCTTGGATGGTTAAAAAATCTAAAGCAAGGCCGAGATACATGTGAATTCCCCATTTTGACCTGATTTTCAAGTTGTATCTTGTTAGTTTATTGAAATTTTGGAATTTTGGAGGGGTAATTTGTATAGAATGTAATTCGGAAATTAGAGGAAAAAGTCGATCAGAGCCAATTTTCTGTTTGGCAGCGCATTCTTTTATAACCATTTCCGCAACTTCTGTTGGCGTTTTAAGGTTCATCATATAATAATTGTACTGGGACAAAATGTTTCCAGTTGTTGACTTGCTTGAATTTTTATTAGGTTTTTGCTGTTTTTTCCCTTGTTTCCTCATTCTCTGCTGTAATTTTTTAAAAAGGATTTTCTCAGTGTTTAGCTTTGAAATTATAGCATAATATGTAACTTTATTCCAGTATTTCTGCACTGAGAATATTGGATGTGAAGAAAGGAATTTTGATAAATAAGTCCTTTTTCTATCTAAAGTATAAAAAGCATGCGAAAACACAACAATCTTGTAAAAAACCTCGATTCTGAAATTCTTTTCATCCATCATCAAGCTGATTATCGTCGATAAAAGCCCTGCAAGCGAAACTAAATTCACAGGATCAATATAACCAATATATCTTCTGGATTCAAGTATTACCAGAAACGCATCCCATGATGATGGATTAATAAGTTTTTTAGAAAATTCAATCACATTATCATGTTCAACTGGGCCTAGACATGAAGTTTCCATCAAAGTACTCTTATCAGTTGATGAACTCTCAGATGAATTCTTTCTAATATCAGGAATCATAGAAAAAATCAATGTTTTCATTGCTGCTATATCAGAGTCCATAGGTTTGTAGTTAATTTCACTACATATAAAATTCTCTTCTAGTGACATAGGATTGATTCCTTCACTTTTAAGGATTTTCTTCCATTCTTCATAAGCTACCCAGTTTTGCTTTTTAATATCTTCGTTAGAAAAAAAATTCTCCTTTATAAGCGAATTCTCCTTAGAAGGAATGATATGTAAACATAAAGATTTTAAGGATTCCAAAGCTTCTAATACAAAGTATTGCTCTTTGTGGCATAGAGAAGAGAATTTTTCTATGCTGCGTTTTATGAATTGCATACGAGATTCTTCAAGATCTTTTAAGTCGTCAATGCCGTATTTCTTAGAGTATTCATACTCGCCCCATAGTTCTTTTTCTGTAGCCATGCCTCCGAGGTACTCTTCTGAAGCTTTGATCATCATATTTCTCATCACTTCATGGTTTTTGCTTGCTAAAACAATCCTCTCATCATCTTCCTCAATTCGGGTCATTCTAGCTGCTTTTTCTGCCTTTAAACATGCTATAAAGTAATTTTTTTTCAGCTCTTCTAGTGTATTTCTTGAGTTTTTAAGAATGAAAGCTGACTTTCTAACAGACTCTGCGATTTGGCTACAGCCTTCAACAAACGATTTGATGAATTCTTCAAGAGGCTCGATAATCTGAGTAGCTAAAGTACTAAATATTTATTACTTTGAAATTTCAGCATGTAACAAAGATTTGGCCTTGGATATTTCTAGAACCTTTTCAATAGTTTTCTTTAGAGATTCATTTGATTCAGTAACTTGTGCAGATGGCTGAAAAAATTTTAATTTCATAGACAAGTCATCGTGCAAACCTTTGTAGAATCCAAAAAATTCTGTGAGTATTTGTAAGGTTTTTATGGACTGGGAAGTATATGCAGACTTTACTGGAAACTCATTCATAATTATAATAATTTTTATATTGAGAGATATTTGCAAGTTATGAATATGATATAGTATTTATTAGATAATAATTATTGATAATATATTTTTGTTAATTGTGAAGTCAATAGTAGATGAGCTAATAAGGTTTGTGAAAATATTGTTACTAATATTTTAGAAAGTTTTATGATGGAAAAGTTTATGGTTTTAGGATGATAATGGTAAGTTATTTAAGGGTTTAAGTATATATAATATTTAAGTGATAAATAGATTTTTATAAAAAATCTAGCTACCAATACACTATGAGAATATATAAAAGAATTTTAAAAAGGAAAATCAAAATGTGATACAACAATTATAGAATTTTAAAATTGAGTTAAACAACTCAATAGTATTATATAATTTACAAATAATAATAAAATAGTAAATCAAGAGTTAAATAAATTATTAAATCAAAACAAGAAGAGATGGTAAAGGTAATTGAAGAAAAAAAGAATAAATGAAAATATAATGAACTTGATAAAGTGAAAAAAACATGAAAATAATACACTTAAGGATAAATTAAAACAAACAGAAGATAAAATAAATAATGCTAGAGTGCCAGTAGCTAAATATGCAAACATATAAAAATCAAGGTAAAAATTTATCAAGAGATAAATTGTAATTAAAAAATATATTGAAAGATTTAAATGAAAGCCATATAAACAAATTAAAGGTAGTATTTGAAATATTACACTAATTTATATAATCTAGATCATCCTATCATAAAAAGATTTATGATGATATATCTAGATTATTCATTGAATCAAGCTTTAAAAAGGATTGCTACTATTAACATTCTCATTTGCAGCAATCTTTAAAAAGGATTGCTACCATTAGCATTCTCATTTGCAGCAATATTAATAAGATTAGCTCAACAAGGGTTGGACAATAGTCAAGCGATAATTCCTAACTAATACTAATAAGATTAGCAATCTTTCCAATAGTAATAGCATTGATGAAATTCACCGTGATCTTTAGAAACATGCACTTGCATACTTATCATAGAGATCTATTTGAAAATGGTGCGGCAAATAAAATAAAATAAAAAAGTGTTGCATGATATTAAAACTATCATCTTTAAACCATAAATAACAATGCTAAATTCCCCTTATAATCATANCCGTGATCTTTAGAAACATGCACTTGCATACTTATCATAGAGATCTATTTGAAAATGGTGCGGCCAATAAAATAAAATAAAATAAAAAAGTGTTGCATGATATTAAAACTATCATCTTTAAACCATAAATAACAATGCTAAATTCCCCTTATAATCATAGCATTATCCCCCAAAACCATCTCAGAAATCAACTTATCATATTCAACTTGATTTTAACCCAATTAACTTTATCTAAAAAAAAGAAAAATCTACCTATTAGTGTACTTAGTTGCCTTAGTTCCATCGGGGGCAATGAAATCAGAGTGGATTTCAAACCACTTGTTTGTCTTGTCCAAAGTATTCTCCAATTTTACTGATAACAATCCTGCCATATTTGAAACAATAAGCCCCTTAATCCATTTACTTGTAGAAATGTCATAAATATCAATTTTCATTTGGGCCTTCAAACTTTCAGCAGGCATATCGTCATCTGAATCCCATTCTTGACTTAAATCAGGCAACTGGTTTTTGAAAAGTTTTCTATAAAGTTCAAACCTTTCACTATTAGTCCTATTAATTTGTGGACATTGAAGAACACTTGTTGTATTACGTTTATATGAGTAAAGCCCTTGTTTACTTTGATATAAACTATCTTTAAACCAGGTTTCTAACCATTTTATTTCTTTGTTTTTTGTAATAAGCCATTCTTTTACTTCAGGAATCCTACAAGCTGTTTTGAAAAGAAAGTCTATACTAACTTCAGTGATTTTTATATAGCATTTGTTATCTTTCATTATGTCTACAAAAGTTCTTAATATTTGGTCAACCCTTTCAACTTTGTTTTCGTCGTCTATTTTTAGTAATTGATTTAATTGCCGGAAACATATTCTAGCCTTATCATAATCGACTTCTTTATAGGAGTTTATTAGAACGGCAAGATAATCTTTTATTTTTTCTTTATACTTTGCACAAAGTTTGGAGTACATTTGGCCTATGTATCGAGTTCCAATTTTGTGATTGATTTGGATGAGAGTATACATAATGTTTTTTTCAAAGACTCTTTTTGTATTGTCGATAGAGAAAAAATCACAGAGGACACCTAGAAGAGCACCGAGGAATGGGATATTTTTCACTTCATCTAGAGTAAAAGTTTCATTCTTTTCAATTTCTACATCTTCTTTTTTATACCCAAAATAAATATCACTATTCACATAAACTTCAGGAAACTCACTTCTAAGTTCTTCTCCTTTCAAAGTTGCTAATACCATATCTACTGGCAAACACTGAGAACAAACCTCAGGTGCTTGTTTAGCCAGAACAAAAAGTAGCTCAAAATAACTTGAAACATTTTTACTCCCAATAGCTTGTCCATACTTATTAAGCAAGCTTTTAAATACTTTAACAACCATATCTTTACTCAGTCCTTCAAAAGCTATAGTAAGAATTCCAACAATAAGCCTTCTTTTCTCACTAATTGGGCAGTCTAATATAAGTTCTTTTAATATCTGTCTTATACAAATAACTTCTGATATCCAATTCCGCACGTCTTCAAATTTCTTCAAATTTTTTTCAAGTTGAGTGACAAATTCAGGAGTTTTTATAATTTCTTTAGACCTTATAAAAATAACTAAGAAAAACGCACAGGCAAACTTTGTGATTTCAGCATTTCCTGAACGTAACAACCTAACGATAAAAGCAAAATAGTCTGTGCTAAAAACTGATTTACAACGCCAATACCTTTCGTTTTCATCAAGGACTTCTTGGAATTTAATGCTTTCTAAAGACTTTAAAGATAAAGAAACCGTCTCTAAATTCTCATCATCTTTACCTCGGGGTAGATAATGTCCTTCACGTTCATAAAAAAGCATATAAGCATTGCGGTATTTTTCCCTATTACTTGTATAATTAGAATAATACATAGAAGAAAACTTTTCAACCCCTCCAAATGCTTCAGCTGGGATATCCTCTGGGTCAAAAGAATTAACAAATATATCATTGAATTCAAACCATTTTGAAGAATTACGATCTTGTATATAAGAATAATAATGACCACTTTCTGCTGTGCCTGTGTGGATTGTTATCCCTTTTAAAGAAAATTTGTAATACTCATCTGGGAATTTCTTTGATGGGATTTCTTTACCTGTTCCATCTTTCATGAGTTCTTTTATAGCTTCTTTTCTTTCAAGACCTTCTTGAGTATATGGCTCCATATCGATTTCTAAGGGAAACTCGCAGTAGTCGTTAACTTTAACTCTATTCATTGTGTCGAAATTAAATTCAAACCTCCTTAAGACTATTATCAAAATATTTGGCAAATGTTTTATACATACTCTTCTTAAAGCTGTAACTTTAGTTTCACAATAATCGCATTGATAAGCATTGTCACCTTCTAATATTTCCCCTTCAACAAAGCTCTCTAAGCTTTCTAATAAACTCTTTTTATTTTTAACTTGCACTGGTAAAGTCAAAAAGCTTTCATTTCTCTCACTTCTATGTGAGCATGTGTTTTTGCCTATACATTCTGTAGTTTGAATACCCCCAAAGTGGTTTTTTATACACTGAGCATTTGACCCACCTTTCATTGAAGTTTCTATTTTGTCCATTAAATTATTGAAAAACTCATCTGCGTCCATTTGATCATATACATTTAAAGGCTTCCCATCCCAATCTTTGAATGCACCGCAGAGTTTTTTTGGGCTTGTGTATTGTTTAGCACTACTTTTTAGACCTGAAAATATAAATTGTAATGCGTATAATATGCTGTCATCTTTGTTTTCAGAAGTGTCTTTTGTACTAAGAATCTGCTCACAGAAAGTAGGGATGCTAAAAAGTTGTTGTAAATTTGAATTCATGTAACAGATGTTTCCTATGTTTTTTAAACCTACAAAGCCGGTTACTGATTTTTCTTCAGAAATTGGGGAATAATTCCAGTCCGTGTATTTGTTTGTCCTCCAATGAGGATCTTCGTGGAATTGGTTTAGGTAGCGAATTGTTTCTGAAATCAACTTGAAACGACTATCACAGGAAACTTCAAGGATTTCGAAAGCTATTTTTCTGTTTTCATCACTTTTGCATTTTGGTGTGTTGGGATTATCAGAAGTAGCAACTTCAAACAAGCAATCATGCAAAATAAACCTCAAAAACTTAGTCTTCACTTTCATATACTTTTTCTCAATAGCCACTTTCAAAACTGACAACATTCCCCAAAGTACCACATCTTTTTCCTTACCAGAATTTTCAGCAGGAGCTTTTTTCAGCATTCTCCTAACTATTCTAACCTCCTTACTAAAATCATAATTCCCAACAGTCTCTTTAATAACCTGTGCTAATAAATTCCAATAATAAAAACTCTGATTATTTTTAACAGCAAGTCCCAACAACTCAAAAAGTTGTTTACTCATAAACTCATAAACTTTAGGACAATTTGTGGCTATTTCCAAAAGTAAATTCATTATCGAATTCGGATAATACTTATTTTTACATGTTAAAAACGCAGCTTTTATAAGTTCATGTAAATTCGGGTATATCAAAATTGCCCTTGTGACAATCTCAACTTTCTCAGGCTCGGTATCAAATACATCAGTATCTGATGACGAGTATTTATTAAAAAAGCTACTAAAGATATTCTTTGCACTTCTAGCAATGCCTACTGCTTCTTCATCTTCAGGGTCTTCCAAATGTTTTCCTATGACAATCAAGCAATCAAAAAGTTTTTCTATGAACTTACTATCGATTTCTATAGAAAACTTGAAAAACTCTTCCATCAAAAATATCATCACAGTACTGTATTTAAGACATGTAGCAGGTGATAGAACTAATACGTCAAATTCTTTGAAAAGTTCCATGACATATTCAATACCTTTTTTTTCTTTAAATTTACTTACCCAGTCATGATCTTGAATCATCTCTTTGACTATAACTAAGCAATAAAGAAGCTTGTATAATGAATTATGATCGATTATTGTGTGAATATCATCTGTTAATTCGTATAAAGAACTTTTGATTCTTTCATTTATAGGTAATGAAGTAAGTAAAGTCCATGCTTCGGTACAATAAGGCTTGGATGGATCTGAAAGTAAGGTAAAAAGCAGATCTTGAAAAGCTTGATGCTTGGCTAGAAATTCCCTTGGAGATATTTCATCTGAACGAGGCTGAAAAAAATCAACTTGTATTACACTTGAAGAAGGAAAATTTGACATGGTAATTCCATCATTTGTTGAGTCATATAAAGTACTGATGATCTTAACCGCTACTGTATTCCAAGGCTTTTTATAATGCTCAGCTATTATCTTCCTCACATTTCTTAAAGTTTCATTCCCTGTAACTAATAATTTATGGTAATCTTTATCCTGAGGGCATCTATAATAAAACTGCTTAGGTGCGTTAGTTCCTCCAATGCCTACATTACAACTCTCTTCAAGAAAGAATTGAAAAATCTTAAGCACTTTACTAACAATCTCAATATTTTCTTTATCTTTTTGTATGTATCCAATCAAAGTGTTAATAAATTTCATCCAAATATCGATTTTACAGCTTTGAAGAGATTTTGAAAGTTTGAGATTTAGAGCTACTATAAATGTACTTGCGCTTAAGAAAATCTCATTGATTGTTGTTTTTATAGCTATTTCATAAAGACTTCGATGGCCCATTAAAGCTTCATTAATACGATGATGGAGAATCCCAGCACGAAGCTCAATGTTTTTTTCATTAAGATTGACTAATAAAAATTGATCTTTAAAACACTCAAACGCTTTTAAACATAAAGACTCGATTGGCAATTCATGGCAGAAAAGCCTTGTGAAGATTTCTGAAGTTAAAGTTTTATTGATTCGCTCTTTACTAGACTTGTCTAACCATTTGAAAAACAGTTCAGAATCACTTTTCTGTGCGGGGTTTGTGACGAATATGCTCCACAAGGTTTGAAAGTGATCGAAATTAGTATTAAGCAAGTCTCTTACAATAAAATATTCAAAAGTTTTAAGTCGGATTTTAATATTTTCCTTATGAGTATATCTCCCATTAACAATCACATCATATTCTGTAGGGCTTTTTTTCATGTAATTTTCGAAGTTTTCAAGAATTTTTGTAATAATGCCCCCAGAATAGCCATCTAGTTTCTTAACATTTTCATCAAGCTGTGAAGGATTTTGATATAAACTAAAAAGCTGGGTGAGGAGTTTCAATGATTGTGGGACTGAGTTTGCTTGAGCAACATTTTCCATACAGATTTGTTGGTATTTATAAATTTTTCCTCTGGCTATAGGTTGTTTTAATATTTCAGCAATAAACCCAACAGCAGAATCACATAAGTTAATCGGGCAGTTATCTTGGATTAATGGCATAAATATCTCAATAGCAAAATCATCTAAACCTGACTTCGCAGAAAAAGCTTGGTCTAATGCTTTTAAAGAAAAGTCTTTAATAAATTTCAATACCCTTTCATCATAATCATGCAAGTCTATCTGTTTGATTTTCTGGTATAAAAACATGAGCATGTCTATTTTCAAATATGGGGCTATGTCCATAATAGCTTTATGAGCTTCTATTTCTAAAGAATCATGCTTACCTACAGCAGATTCCCATAATAATTCTAAATGCTCATTTGAAAGCAAATCGTTTTTAAACAAAAATATAAGGATGTCTGAAACCCTTTTGAGCATTTCTGGGTGGGAATATGATAATATTTGTTGGACAATTTGCTCATTTGTAATCCATTCAGCTAAGTATTTCCCTGTGAGCCATGAACTTTCTCTTCCCCAAGAAGACTTTGCAGCTCTTTCTACAAGTTCTTTGATTTCATTAAGCCCTTTTAAACGTTTTTCCATATAAGGACTTTTAAAAAACTTTAGTATCAAACACAAATCAGCCTTTTCCAAGCTTTCTAAATCAGGTTTTCTATAACAATCACTTATCAGTCTTTTCATTTTGGCAATAACTTCGTTTATAAGTTCTTTACTAACTTCTTTTAACTCCTTTTGTGATATGTTTTCTATACGCTGAAGGATGAGCTCTTTTAGTGGCAAAACAAAAACATCAGGAAATTTCTTATCAAATAACCAGCCTATATCAAATATCGGGATTTCTCTAAGAAGTTCGAATGGAATTTTCTTTTTTTCACTATGTAAACCTTACTCTGAAACACTGAGCATTGGGATTATCACATCAAAACCCCCGTTTTTACCGAAAAAATTAAGAAAAAAAGCACTCATCGCACAATTTGATGCTTTCAACGAGCTGCCATACCAAGGCTCATAGTCTTTTATAGAAATCGAGTAGTTTGATTTGTGAAACTTGCAAGTCCGTGGATCCAAGCCAAAGATTCTTTTTAATGTTATCAACAGTTCAGGCCAAGCCATAGCCAAAGCGATTTTGTCATCAGTCAAAAAGGCATCAGGATTTGCCAGGCCTTCATAATATGCCGGAATAAGTTCATTCGCTTTTTTCATCCACTCGATGATATATTTGATCACTATGCAGAAAAAAGTCACAGGTCTCATATGCTCATTTTTTTTATAAATATTGACTAATAAGTTGTCAACTAAAATGAAAAGTCCGCCTCGCAGAAACTGGGTTGTTTCTGCAGCGTTTCCTAATGATAGGGAATTGAGCATCAGTGAATTAAGTAAATCTTCGTTTGTTTGGACTTCTGATTGTGAATAAGCCCAAGAACGTATCGCATTTTCTTTTTGACCTGTGTAGCCTATGCTCTTACTGCGAAAAGGGGCAAGTTTACGAGAGTTTATCTTACAAGTGGTATTCCACTTGGAATTCCACCCATCAAATTCGAATGTTATTTCTTCATTTGCCTTGTCTATGTTTAAAATTTTTACTACACTCCAGTTTCGGGCTTGAATGTCTAGGTAGTCGACGTACCATCCAACTTTCCATTCTTCCTTTGCCATTTATTATAGAAATTTGTGAGAATATGGAAATTGTTAAAGATGCTAAAATCTTTGCAAAAGCATATTCGGTAATTGCACTGTAGTGGTTATAAGAAAGATTTTTGTATTTTAATGTTGTGAAAAATGGATGAGGTTGGGTATCAATGGAATAGTTTCATATTTTTGAGAGGAGAAAGATTAGATGATGAAGTTGGAATCATTTTTTTAGAGGATTTTTTAGGGATTAGGATGATATTTTAGTTGAAACAAACTAAAAAAATCCTAATTTTCTCTTCCTATCAAGACTAACTGGAAATAAGCATATTTATAATTTTACTCAAAGCTTTACATTTCAATTAAGCAATCTAGTATCTAAATTTTTATAATTTCCACTCCCTACACATTCCTCCAATTATTCAGAACTAAACATTGGGACGAAATTCTGCATCAAAGATGATTGTGATAGTCCTCCTGAAGACAATGTATTCATAGCATCTATAGTAGCCCCTTCAATTTTTGTGCAAGTAGTTGAATTCTTCTTAGTTTTTGTCTTTGAATACCTCTCTTGACAATTACTAAAAGGAAACGGAAATGAAAATGGGAACACTTTAAAAAAATCAGCATCATTTTGGGTCAAAGTTCTATTATGACGGTTATCAGGTAAACTTTTTTCCAATCTTATTACTGGAATGCTTATTTCTTTTCTTGTTCTTATTCTTGGGGTGATTCTTGCATATAGTATAGATTCTTTACATGTATTCCCATCTGTTTGTACTGCAAAATTCTTGCTTCGTCCAGTTGGTGGTCTACTTGAAGGTTTTTTTGACTTCTCAAATGTTTTATTGAGGTGGTTTGGGAAAAATAATGGTCTTCGATTGCATTGAGAAGTTCTTGGTTTTAATGAAGTAGGCTTTTCAAGGATTTCATTGTTTATGCAGAAAGGCTCACTTAAGCTGCGGTATTTTAGTTGGATTTTCTGCAGGTTAGGGGTAAGGAGGTCTTCAATTTTTGGAATTACCTGAAGAACTTCTTCAGTTTTCCAGATGTTGTCACGAGACCTGGGCCTTTTGGCCATTTCTTTATTTATATGCTATTCTTTAAAAGTTAATAATTTTTTTATATAAAACTCCAATGAAAAGTTTTATATTCGATTAAAGATTTAGATGGATTTCTAGAAAAGTGTTTGTTTAGTATAGTTAAATTAAAATTATAAAGATACATATAGAGAAGCTGAAAAATTTAGGTAGGAAAAAATAAGAGAAAAATATTTATTACCAAAAAAGTGTAGTTACAAACTAAAACTAAAAGTAGGTTGGCTGATAAATAATACTGATTTTATAGAAAAATTATTATATGATTATGATTATAGATTTAATTAATGTGACTTATTAGTAAGGCTTATTGATAATATATTTAATAAATTCTTTAATTTTCTTTTACACTAATTGCTTCAGGGCTTTTTCATACTAGTTTATGCTAATAAAATATTATGTTAGAAAAAAAATTGTGCTTGGGTATTTCAAAAACTATAAGGATTTAGAATATGAATATTTTAGCATCTATATTTTTCTAGAAATCATACTTGTTTGCTTATTCATATTAGCTTCATAAGCCTTTTTGCTATACAATTGATATGAAAAATCTTAAACAAATCATATGCTAATTTCTAAATGGGATGCTTAATTTCAAAAAGTAAATAGTTATATATAA
>MPUH01000853.1:0-31809 GCA_001970955.1 Stentor coeruleus | reverse complement strand
GCTTTAAACAGCATATATTCAGGGACAACTTCAAACGGAATAGCTATAATAAATCAAGTTATAATTACTACAGTAGGAGACTACATTTTGCAAGCTTGTGCTACACTCTTTAATGAATGCGATTCTATATCAATATCTATAAAAAATTGTTTTATTGGAATCGTATTTAATCCTGAGATTGTAATATATATTTAGCCCTATACGACTGAAAATATTTTCTCAATTGACATAACAATTTATGAAGATCGTATGAAAGCCATAAAAAAAACTGATCAAACTATTAATGTTGATATTACTTTTTATCAAGGATTAAATTATAATACTAGTAGCAAATCAATTTCAAATGGGGAATTAGTTATAAATAACTTAAACTTTAAAGAAGAAGGACTGAAAACTATAAAATTTGAAGGATATTTAGTTATGACATATGAAGTTAGTTTTACGATAAAAAATTTGTATATCAAAACTATAGTTATACCTGATTCTGTAAAAAATAAATAGCCAATCGCAAATTTCACATTACCAACTTTCTCTATTCAGCTTTATGAAGATTTGGAATTGCAAATAACTTCTACTGAAAACTATGAAATTACAATAACATTTAGTCCTTTAATTGGTATTGAAAATCCATTTAATAGTGCACTTGAAAATGGGCATTATAATTTGAATATCGTAAATTATTTAGCTAATGACATTTATACAATAAAAGTTCAGGGACTCCATTTTATAACAAATTCTTTCGCTTTTACTATTGAAACATGCTACTTGACGATAGATTTTGATAAAAATATTGTATTTTCTATATAGCCAACATATGCTAATAATATTTTTTCAGTTTTAGTTAAAATTCACAAAACAGAAAGTTTATTATCTACTAGAAAATGGGAAGTTTCTCTAAACTTGAAGCCGAATGGAAATCTTGCAGGTATAAATTATGCTACTATTGAAACTGGATCTCATATATTTGAAAATCTACAAATTCAGACATTGGGAAATTTAAAAATCCAAGCTATAGGGTTTGATCTTTTGTCTGGATTTTCTGATGGCATAGATATTAATTTATGTTATTCAAAAGTTCTTATATCAGGTGACGATGTAAATCTTATATAGCCTTATACAACTGAGAAAACATTTACTATAGAAGTAAATATATTTACTGATTATGAATTGATTAACATTGCCTTTGACTTTTTTGATCAAATAGTTCTTTCATTAGATCCACCTGGAAATTTTCAAGGAACCCTAGAAAAGAATTGCACTTATAGAGAAATTTTTGATAATCTTCAAATTCTTGATGAGAATAGATTCTCAATATTAGCAATATCTGCATTCTCAACTATGAGTGCAAGTTTAATTGTTGATATTAAAAACTATTATCTTAATATTTCATTTATTCCTTCTATTGTACTTTTTATTTAGCCAGTGAATACAGAAAATATTTTTACAGGAATAGTTTCAGTATTTGAAGACCTTGAAATGAATAATTATTGTTCAAATTGTTCATTTAAAATAGTGATAAGTATTGATAACAATGGGACACTTAATGGAAAAAAATCAGCAATCGCAATAAATTCAAATGCTACTTTTCCTGATCTACAGATAAAGACTGAAAACAATTATAAAATACTTATGAAAAGTGATAAAGCAATAAGCAGTGCTTCAATCAATTTTATTATAAAAGACTATTACTTGCATTTAAATGTTAATTCAGAATACACTGTAATTACTAATAAGAACTTGCATACAAAATCTTCATTTTCTATAGAAGTCAATATTTATGATCGCAAAAACAATAAATACGAATCTGGTTCCTACAAGGTAAAACTTAACATTGATCCAAAAATAGAAAATTTCAGTTCAATAAAGACTTATAAAGGTAAGGGAGTTTTTTCAAATTTAATTATTCCAGAAATAGGAAACTATAGTTTATATGCTTATGGAGAAGGTTTAATTTCTGGCAATTTAAGCCTTTGTATCATTGATTGCTATTTTAGTTGGACATTCAAACTACTAAATGAAAATAAAATACTCATTCAATTCAATAAAAAACTTACAGAATCTCTTAGTGCAAATGACTTTTTAATAAAAAGCGGAAAATCTATAGATTTTCATTTTCAAACTCATAATGTTTCGGTTTATAACTTTAGAATAATTGCTTTAGAAACAATATCACAAAATACTGAAATAACTATTGAAATTCTAAAGAAAAACATAAAAAGTGAAGATGGTTTTCACTTTGATTACTCAGTTCTTCACATTAATTTAAACTATGCATTTGCCCCATTTCCATCTATTATCGCTGTTCAAATCTTATCAAACATTTCTTCATCAACAAGCAAGGCGTCAACAGGTTCCAGTATAGTAACTGCTCTTGTATCAAATCCTTCATTTTTATGGTCCTTAATGAACTGTTTAGATCTTGTTTCTTATTTACCTTTAAGCCGACTTCAATACACAGAAAACTTGGCTAATTATTTATCTACTCTAGGTAGTTTAAGTCTTCTTCCAAATCCAGCTGAATATCTATTCACAGTTTCAAATTTATCAGAACCTTATGATGAAGCTAAAAATTTTGGCTTTACTACTTCATATTTTTTGTATAACAGTGGGCTTTTAGTTGCATCCTTTCTTTTTTCTATATCATTAATTCCTTTTTTTTTCATAGGGTCTCTAATATTTAAAAACTCTCTAGGAGCTAAATGTATAGAAAATTTAAAAAGCTATAGGTACGGATTTTTTTTAAGGTTTTGGATTCAGGGATATTTGAATATTGGGATTTTATCTATAGTTCAAATAAGATCTGTAAAAAACATATAGAAATACCCTGAAACTTTAGGAGGAAATATCAATCTAGCCTCTGCATGTTTATGTGCTGTAAAATTTATTTAGCTATTGTTTGTTATAACACCATTTGTTTTATTTATTTGTAGTTTTATAAGCTATAAGAGTGATTTAATCACAGATCACGATTTTAAAGAAAAATGGGGAACTTTGTTTGAAGAGTTTAAAAACAACAAAGGATTTTTGAGTACTCAATTTTATGCATTATTTACTTTAAGAAGATTAGCTTATACTTTATCACAAATTTTCTTGAATACACAGCTTTATATACAAAACAGCATTAATTTACTATTTTGCGTTCTGCAGTTATTGTTTATATTTATATACATGCCTTTTAAAAGCAATCTTGTTGCATTTTCAACTATATTTGAAGAAATTTGTATCTTTTTGATTATAGCTATGTCTTATTTTTTTATTTACAATTCAAGTAAATCAATATTAATTATTTCAGAAGCTATTATAGTTTTTATTATAACAACTATTATAGGCAAAAACACTGTTTTATCGTTTGTTCTAGTTTATCAATCTTGTAAAGAGCTCTATGCCAAATTTAAGGAAAAAAGAGCTAAAATTTTATTACGTTCAATTAAAAATAGTAAAATTAAGCCAGAAGAAATAAAAATCACAAGTAATGATTCACAACCGACAACAAAAAAGAATGCATTTTAGTAAATTAGAAAAATAGTTTAGGATTTAGTTTATAAACAAATCATTATATATATTTATTATTAAAAATACATCGATGGTAATAATGAAATAACTATTGAAATAACTATTGAAATAATTATAGTATTTACTATAGTCTTAAAAATTATATATCATTTATTGTTTTTATAAGATTTTTAAATTGAAATTCATAGATAATTCAACAAGGAATTTATATGTACTGTGAAATTCTAGCAAGTTTCAATGCATATGAAAATTAAAAAAATTATCAAATTCCTAAATAGATTATTAAACTATACTTTTTATATACAATTCATATATTTTATGTATAGATCATTGGATAATACTATACATAATTAGGATCTGTACAATAAGTATTATGAAAGTATCATGAGTATATATAAAAATATTGTTTTTAGCTATCAATTATATTATCTAGTCTATAAATTTCAGCTTTAAATATCTTCCACATAATAAACAGAGATAATAAAGGCACTTCTTTGTTTTCTTTCAAAGCTTTATACCTAAAAGCCCACTCTTCACAATACTGGCCCACTCTTCACAATACTGCTCACTAAACCCTATTTTTTCCTTATTTTTTCTCATCTCTTCAAGCGATTCTTGAACTTTCTCCTCTTGTTCATTAATCTCATCAACTAAATTCTCATAACTGACCTGTTTCTGCATTGTATTTTCCATATCTTTCGGGACAAGTATTCCATTCTCAAAGCACAAAGTCAATATTTTCTTAACCGAAATCGTCTGTTTATTCGCATTATGCATCATCAGTTTATTAAAACTTTCCATTTCAGGTGGTGGGAATAAAGTCAAGCACTTAGCAGGACTGAAAAATCTTGCAATCATAATAAAATCCTGCTTATAAACCTTAAAAATCGCTGTCGAAAAATAAAACCCTTCAAAAACAGTCCATATATTCTTAAGCATAGCCTGACAATAAGTATCATACTCATTAAGTAATATTTCCTGCAAAAACTCCTGGTCTATAATCCCGAATTTATTGATTTTTTTCGGGTCTGGATGTGAGTTTTTTTCAATACCCACAATAATATTTTGTACTTTCAAAGGATCCAAATATTTACTCATAATTTCTTTAGTACACTCAATAGCTCTTATTGCAGGAATAAACTCATAATCCATAGATTCATCAAAACTCACAACAATACCTAGATTTGACTTTTGAAGTAAGTCTATAACATCAATAAGTATTCTAAAAGTTTCTCGAGGTCTTACATAATCTTCTAAACCTATCTTTTGACTTATACCAATAAGCCTTGAAAAATTAACTGTTTTTCTAGTATCTGGATATTTGAGTATTGAACTAAGGAAATCAGTAAGTTTTTTTGTTATAACAGCTTTAAGACCGAATCTTGCACAGAATTCATCGTGTGCAAACCTAGCTAAATCACCAATTTCCATTGAGTGTTTTTTAATAACAGCGGCTGAGTATATGGATGCTATCATTTTCAAAGTCATTTTCCTACTCATTTTCGCTTGTTTCATAATCTGTTTTGAAGGCTCTTCTAAGAACTCAGTCAAATACTTCGGGCGTTTGTATTTAGATTTGTTAAAGCTTTTATAGTTTTTTTTCTGGAAGTTGAACTCTTGAATCTTAGTCCCTCGCCTTGGGGCTTTTAAATCTACTGCTATAGACAAAGATTTTTTTACTTGACTATATTCTTCATCACTATCAGAAGCTTCTTCTATATAAATTGCATCTGGCAACTGATGATCATCAAGAATTTCATCAGGTAATCTATCTATACATTCTTTATCATCATCAAGAAACTCTTCAGCTGATACTATAACATCACATTTCCCTTTCTCATACCCATAATAATACCCATTTTTCCATGTGTCAATTTCTGTATCACTATTTAATAACCCAACTTCTTTCAAATATTTCACTTCAGCTTCAATTATATCTTCAATCGGGTTTTCTATAGACGCCAAACTTGTTTGAAGCTTTGAATCTTCTAGGTTTATAGAATCACCTAATAATGACTTGCTTTTGTTTATCAAATTACTCACTTTGCTTAGTTCGTTTTTCTTATGGAAAATTTTCCTTTGAACACCTCGTAGGTAATCTTTACGATCTTTGAGCATCCAATCAAGGATTTCTTCTTCTTCAGCTTTAGCTACTTGTAAAAACACTTTATCTTCTGTTTGGGTGTCTTTATCGAATTGGACTCTCCATCTAAAACCACTATTTTTTTTTATGCGTTTTGTGAATTTACCTTTTTTTATATTTGATGCAAGGTTATCATCAGAGTTTACTTGAGCTTTTTGAGTATCATTAAGAGAAATTTCATCAAGTTTGTTAACAAGGTTTGAATATGCAGCAAGTTCTTCTTCTTTTTCATTAGTCACAAAAATAGAAAAAGGTTGAGGTGGAGGGTCTGTGGATATTTCTTGATTTTCTTCGATTTCAACAAGTTCAAGGATTTCATCGGTTTCAGCTTCGGCTTCTTTGAACTCAGGGATTGCGTTTATTGATTTGTCTAAAATCTCTGCTTTAAGGTCTGCTTGAATGCCACAGTCAATAAATATAAAGTCTGTATTTGTTGTTAGCATTTCATGCTCGATTAGTTGCTCTTCGGTCAGTCTGATTCCTGTTGCGTTTTTTTTTTCCATAAGCAAATCCAATCGACCTAATATTATTTCTTTTATCGAGTCTCTTTTTTTATTTAAAGCTCTTACTATTTGTTTATCATCATTTTTTGTTCGAGCGAGTTCTCGGTATTCTTTAAATTTTTTTAGGAGAAGATTATAGCTTTCGAACTCTTTTTTTATTCTGAATGTCCTTTCTGCTTTAAGTTTCTTTATGTGTTCTTTTGATTTAGAAAGTTCTACTTCTTTTATCATATGATTCGTCCTATAAAGGCTTAGTTCTTGAGCTAACTATATGGGTTTTACAGTTTCTGATTTGGAAGTTAGGTTTTTAATATTCGCTTCAAAGCTTTCTTTAAGGGCTGCAATTTTTTTCTCAAGGTCAGCTATAGTACTTTCATACACAAACTTCGAGTGAAAAGTTTTAGCTTTCCAATACAAATGACGATACGATAAAAGGTCAGCAACAACATCTCCATGATCAGCACAATGCTTAGATACTTGTCTTATACATTCTTGTCCTCCAGCTCTAAGTACAAGATCAAACACATCTAAAATTTTTTTAAGCTCATCTTTCTCCATTGTCTTATAAGCATTATCATCTTGAATTATTGTATTTAAATGCTGATCTCTCATATACTTTAACCAATCTATAAGCCCAGTTACTTCTTGATTTATCCCAGCATGTTGAATATCATAATTTGATTTTTGACACTCTTCGCTTTGATCTTTTTCAAATGTTTTGTCTGTTTCTATTAGGGTTTCTAAGCATTTTTCTTTTATGCAAAGCTTACCTCGTTCTGATTTTTTCCTTGAATTTAGTTTTGAGCTTGCTTTTAATAGTGTCCGGAGATGTTCTGGTTGTGTGGGTAAAATCCAAAGATTTTGAGTTTTAGCTCGATGATCGGGAGATTGTGATGATGATTTAAATATGTCTCTTGTAAAAAAAGCATCTGAAGTTACTTTTGGAGAAAAACATCCTGGGACTCTTTCAGAAAATGCTCCTGATTCTCTTGTGTAAGTATTTAAAAGTCTGTTGCTGGGTGGATCTGGGGTATGCTCCTTAAAAATATTTGGCTTCACTGTAGAGTGAATTGTAAAATCAGGGCTTCTAGAAACGGTTCTTAGGAAGGATGCTGCAGTTTTTAAAGGTGGAATAAATTTCGGCTTTGGTGGCTTTGTGCTCATTAATATTATAACATAAAAACTTACCTATAAATTCCTATAGCCTAATACCCACAAAAGCTGCTCTTCAACACAAAGCCTAAACAAAATCACTAACACCCCAAAAAAAAAAAACTAATCTGCTCACAATTCTTATTAACCATTAACAATAAATCCCAATATCCCTAAAACATATATCCCAATATAAAATTCTACTAAAAAACTAAAACACCAATTTCTTACACCCTATCATTACAATCTAACAAACACAATTTATAAATTAACTACAATAAAATACATCAATAATATTATATTTAATACTCTAAAAAAAGCTAAAAAATATTCTATAAACCTAAACTCAACTTATCCATCTTACCTAAACTTTCTATAATCCAAATCATTCCTATCCAAAAATCAATCAAAACTTATAAAAAAACTATAAACCCAGCTTTATTATAAACAAAATAAATGCAACTGACAGATTTGCCAGCTGATTCAATAAAAACACCAAGTTCTTTAAACACCAGCCAAGAAAAATCTTATCATGGCAACTCCCAACTCTTCAACAACCGTATGAATGCATTTTTTTCAGACACATCCTATACAAAACACAAAAAAAATCAAGATGCTAAAAAAAACCTCAATACAACTTTAATCAATAAAGAAACCCAACTATCTAAACAAACAACAAAAGCTATACATGCGTCTATATGTCTTAGAACAGCTGAGAAATGGATAAAAATAACAAATCAATCATTTAAACATCATTACGATCAAGAAAAAATACAAAATCAAGCAGCTTTAACAATCCAAAGGCATTTTAGAGGCTTTTGGACTAGAGTTTGTATTGAAGATTTCTTAATCAAAGAAAGAGAAAACCGAGTTAATTATTATATTAATGAATCAAGCAATATTGCTAATAGATGCTTTTTTGATCTCGGCCTTTATGCTGAAGAATTTACTATTATTTTGCAAAGGGCTACAAGAAGGTTTTTGCTTAGGCTTAAGTATTATAGAATGATAAAAGCTTATAATGATTATATTGAAGCTAAACAAGGAGTTGCTTCTGATATTATAAAGAAATTTCTATTAAAAGTAGTTTGTAAGGAGAAAATTCATGATTTGGTGTTTATCATTAAAAGGGATAAGAAGTTGTTGAGAATCAGGAAAAATCTTGCTTTAATATTATTACGTAAGTTCTGGAAAAAACGCAAACTGTCTTTTAAGATTATTAAAGATAAGCTGCTAAGGTTGAAACGTAAACGTTCTGCCATGGCGAAAAAAGAAGAGTTTCAAAAAATGCTAACGAACCCTGGGATTAAACGGGAAAGAGTTTTTCATCGTAGTTATACTATAACATCTTATGTTGATGATGATGAAGATACTGGTGAAAATGTTGGTGAAAATGCTAGTGAAAAGGCTGAAAATTTAGCGGAAAAACAAAGACAGAAAGAAGAAGTAATGAAGATACAAAAGGAAAAAGAAGAGATTAGAAAGTTTATAAAAGAAAAAGCGGAAATTTGTAAAACAGCTTATGGTATAAAAGATGAAAAACAAAAAGTTGTTATCCCGTATTTGCAAGAAAGGGAACTTAATGAAAATGTGGTAAATAGTCTTGAAATCAGGCTTTATGAAGCAACTGAATCGAAAATAAAAAAGTCTATAGTAAACGAAAGAAAAAACCCTCCCCGTGTGCGAAACTTAGCAATAAATACTTCACCTAAAGCTAGCCATAAGCATTTCCCTTCAAGTGAATTCTCTTTACCACCTTTGTTATTAATTCCTGGAAATTATATAGAAAAATCTAGTCCACGCCAACTGCCTAATGAAATAGACTATGCTCATTTTATGAGTAATTCTAAACACTGTAAACATCGTACTAGAAGCCAACATCTAAGCTTTCAACCTAACCCAGAAAAAGTCCACTATCAAGTTCTAAAACGTTTTTTAATCAGTACAACAACTTCTAGTATGATGAAAAAGACTGAAAAAAGGAAAACTGATTATAATGGTCGTTGGAATAATACCCAAAGGCAACATGAGTATACACCATCATTAGATAATCCGGCTTATACTCCTCAGAATTGGAAACCTATAGAACTTGATAGAAATATTTTGGGTAAGAGTATGATGACCCATTATTCAAAATCTCCTAATAAAGGTATTAGTAATCCTACATCAATAATATCGTTTAGTTCAGGGATTATGAATCATAGCAAACGTAGGTCAATGGGTTTTATATCGAATTCTATGTCGACATATGAAGGTTCAACTGAACAAATCCCATATTATATTCCTGAATAAATTATTGATATTAAGTAGTAGTCTAAAAGCTAGAATTAATAAATATAAACATATACTCAAATCAATATTTATTATAATTTTACCTTTTTCTATAAGAGATCTTTAAACTTAAAAAGTCTATAATTTTCTTATATAAAATCATAATACTTCAAAGTAAGCATATAAACAAATAAGATATACAAGAAGAGTATCAGATTAGTCTAGATGAATCAAAATATAAAATAATGTATCTGCACAAAAAGCTTTAACTTTAGAAAAAGCATATACTAGACAATGATTTTTTTCCAAACCCCCAAATATTCATCATTCATAATAACCCGAATTAATATAAAAATCTTCCATATTGCCTCCTGATACAATCTTTTAAACTATTATATATACTTATAATGACCGGTGACAACAAAAAGAACCACAGAGTACTAGTAAAGGACTTCAATCAAAGAACTCCTCAAAAAACTAAAAAAACTATCGAAATCCAAAAAAACCCTGGATCAGAACCTGTCGGACAGTCAAAAATCTTTGCAAATCTTCCAATACCCAAAGGTGAAAGCGCATATGCTCAAGCAAAAAACGCTGAATACAAAGATCGAGACTTAGACTCTGCTGAATATTACTACAAACTGGCGATTTCCAAAGGGGACCGTGTAGTAAGTGCAATTAAAGACCTTGCATCTCTTATGCATCAAAGAGGGAAAACTGAAGAAGCCTGCAAATTTCTAGATAAAAATAGGCACCTGTTCAGGGCTGATAAGGAAAAATTTGAAAATCTTTATAAAACTCTTGAAAAACAAATAGCAAACAAAGGAAATAGTCAAAACAAGCATTTAAAAATATCAGGATTAAGCTATGAAGATACAGATTTTACAGTAAAAAACCTTTTTACTAACCCGATTCGAATAAAATCATGTGATTTCGGATGGGAGGAATTTAATGGGAAAAGGAACTTTTATTGTATTGTTAGGTTTAATAGCCATTCTTCTGCGAGAAAAACCCTTGAAAGCTTTCATTTTTGGGATAGATATAATGTACAATGGGTATCTGTTAATGGAGAAATTGTTTGTGATGCTCATTATGCTAGACAGAAAATGGATGAACATAGGAAAAATAATCCAACTTTTGATTACTCGTTGTTTGAAAGGGATCCTCAAGGATATGTGCTTTGTTTACCAGTTGATAATTTGAGTCTTTGTTTAAAAAGGCAGTGCTCGGAACAGGAAAATAGAGCGGAACAACTTTTGGGTACAACACTTTTTACGACTATTTTTAGTGAAAAAGCTTATTGTTAAGATTATACAGGAAGGTTAGATTATGTATTAATAGATTATTTTTGGTTTAAGGTTAGAATTTTTCAGGTTATGAGGATTTCATATTTAGATGTGTGATTTTTTTTTTGCTTGAAATTGGTTATTCAATTAGAAGGTTATTATTGAGATTATAATATTTATTTAGGATTAATGAGTATTATAAGGAAGATGAAGATAATTAAGTTAGATATAATTAGATAGTGTTGATAATAGAAATGATATTATTAAGAGATAGTGAAATTACAGTTTTAGGTTAAGTTACGGTTTTATAGATTTTTATATTTTTTAAATAGCTAAAATTTTATTACGATTTTTAATATTGTGTCTATATGTTTGATATTATTGTGATTAGGTCTATTATTGTGGGCACTTAATGAGAAAGTCGATAAAATATTTGAATCTGCATTTAATTAAATGATGAAGAGGGTTGAAGTTTTTCTTTTAGAAGTCAATGATATTAAAAAATATAAAAACTTACCCAAACCAAAATTAAAAACCACAAAGTCTCTTTAATCTAATTCTTCAAAAATTCTTCAAAATCTCATATAATCATAAAAAAGCACATAAAAAAACTATCAAAAAATTTTACACCCAATATCCACTCCACAATTTTTATTAGCTTATCATATGATCAATCGTAAGCAATCAAATGACTTATTATCTTTAATGCTCACTTATATTAACTTGTTTTTCTTACATTAATTGAAGAAAGACTCAATCAAATCATCGTTTTCCACTCCGACCATACAAAAATCTATCGGTTCGTCATTTGGATCTTCATTGAACTCCCCTGGTGACGCAGGACTTCTAGGCGAGTCTATCCCATCTATAGAAGAGCATCCAATAGGTACATAATTAACTAATTCTTTGCTTGCATAATCAAAAAACACAAACCACAAGTCAGACCCAGGATTGCATTTTCTTGAAAGTTCGATTTCTCCATACTCATGGAACCATTCGTGAAAATAATAAACGAAACTAGGTTGACAAAACAGATGATTTTTATATCTTTTGCCATATGAAGAATAAACATTACCTTTATCTGGAACTCCTTTAGCACTTAAGTGATCATGCCAAAAGCTCTGTTCGTCTGGAGATAAAGTATGGGCTATATCATTGTATCGGGTTTTCATATAACCTCGAAAACCTCTTAACCAGTACTTGTCTTTTTCTTCAGTTTTTTTCTTGATTGGGTCGTTTGGTCGGATAGGTTTTCGACCTCTTTTCTTCTGTAAAGGGCTTGTGGGTTGTTTTTTTTCAGTTGGTTTTGGGGATGTGCTTGTTTTGTGCAACTTTGTTAGAACTTCATCCATACTCATCTCAAGGCCAGCGCTTGTTAGGAGTTTTGGTGAATTAGGCCAACTTCCCCAAGTGTCAGTGTCTGAAAAACATATTTTTTCAGGAACCAAACCAACACGAGAGTCGATTTGTTCCAGATTTTCCATTTCCATGTTTTCTAGGTCCATTGTATTTATTATACCATTCAGAAATTACATATCACATTCACTTTCATATATTTTAATTTTATATTATAATACAAAATATTAAACAAGATAATACTAGATTGTATAAATGGTTGATCTTGTTTAAATATGCTATTTTTTGAATATTTTCTATTGAAAATATTGTGTGATGCGATTTTTTTTTAATTTTTCGATGTGGATGTGTGTATTGGGAAAAAAAATTATGTGGTTTGGATTTTAGGGTGTTAATTTTTAGGATTATAGGGATTGTATTTGGGTTTAGATTTTTTATAAAATTATCATTTTTTTCGGTTTTGGGGATGTTTAGGAAATTGAGAAGGCTTTTGGAGAGTTTGAGTTGTGGGATGGTTTTTGGAAGAAAGGTGAGTGCTAGTTGGGGTTTTAAAATTAGAGAAATATTTAGAAGAAATAGTTGAAAAAGTAGAAGGACGAGGTTTGCAGTTTTTGTTAGAAGTTATATTATAATTTTAATAATTTTTTAAGTGAGATTATATGATTTTGATTTATTAACCCTTATAGTCTAAGCGTTTATATTAAAATTTCAAGGTGATAGGCAATATTCCTAACACATATAACATTCTCTACTATACACAATAAATTTGTTTTTCTCATTATGAATTCTCATAAACACTTCACTTATTTTTATTGTAAACCAAGCTAAATCTAATATTTCACATAAAAAATAGATCATATAAAAATGGCATATGGATTAGAATTAGATATCCTTTCCCTTCCAGCGGTAGTATCTTCTCTCCGAGATATAAAAAATCCCATACTATTCCCTCCAGAAAAAAGGTATGAAGGCCTGACTCGAGATGCAGCAAATGATTTCCAATGCATAGTCTGTAAAGAAGTTTATAATGAGCCAGTTAAAACCCGATGTAGCTGTGAAATCACTCTCTGTCGAAAATGTTTCGAATTAAACAAACGTAAATGCCCAATTTGTAGAAAATTAACCACTGTAACTGAAAATCAATATATCATTAATCAACTTTCAGCACAAGATATACGATGTGGTTGTGGGATGATGTATTACTATAAAAAAAGAGATGAACATGATATAATTTGTAGTTTGTCGAAATTCCAGTGCCCGAAATGCTTAGGAGAAAAGGTAAGTGGGCCAAATATGCTTAGACATTTAATAGCAAATCATTATATAGAAATCCTTTTAACTACAGGAAAAGTTATAAGTTCATAGGAAATTAAAAGTTTTTTTACTATTGATTTTTTTTTATTTCAGGTTTTTTATTAAGGGTGTTGTGTTGTTAAATGATACCCTTGGCTTTTATGAATGTTTAAAGTTAGGATGATGATTTTGATTGCTTTTTTTTTTCCCCTTTTTTTTGGCTTTGGGATTTTTTTTTACGTGGTTGGATTTTTTATCCTAATGATTGGGACATTGAAATTATAGTCTGTGTGTAGGATTATAATATATATTAAAGTTACTTGGTTTCTTAGGAGGTTAATTTTTTCCATAAAACAGTTTAGTATTAGGCTTATACTTTTTGGGTTTTAGACTTTAGGTCTAGCTTTTTTTTATATAAAAATAAACTGAAAAAATTATTGGTTAGTATATCATAAGTTGGGATATAAAATAAGTAAGACATTAGAAATTTTTGTCTGCTATTATATGCTTTAATAATTTATGTATGAGTATTTTTAAGGAATGCATATAAAATCGTTAATATTTGTATAGAAATATATGTGTATAATATCATTTGGGATATGCTGATATTATGTATAAGAGATTAATATATATTCATATACCAACTTAAGCACATATAACAATAAATTTATGTATTTTAGTATTTTTGTTTATGATATTCCTATATCATGCTTTGTAATACATAGTGCAAGCATCTCTAACATTGCGAAATCTAGCTTCTTTTCTAACCTGTAACATTTTTTTATGGGAATTATATAATATTTTTGTGGATGATTAAGTTTGAAATCCTTTTATAGAATTATTTTATAGATATACTTGTATGAAAATAAGATTTGATAGGTAAGGTGTTAACAAAATATATAGTAATTTATGTAAAAAAATATATATGAAAATAATAAATGTATAAGTGTTATTTATATGATGAATGATAGTGTGTTGTTGAGCTTTTGAAAAGTATAATTTTTCTTTTAAGTGTTGATAAAAAGTCAATTTATTCGGAGTAAGATTTTTGTATATAATATTTCATTAATGTATGTATAAATGTCGGAACTATGACTGCAATAGTTATGAAAGCTAATATGATACTATGTTGATAGTACATCATGTCACTTATATAAAAAATTATTCAAAAACACTACAAAGCGATGATAATTTTCAAGCTATAACTAGCAAATATTAAGCACTTCTTTTTTATTATATCATATATAATAATTACTATAAACTTTATTCTAAACCCTAAATATGATTTTATAAAAATACATAAAGGATTTTCTTTAAACATATATCCCACAAAAGTGTATCATACAAAATTCTTCATCTACACTTATCCTTATAACTAAACAAAAACCTTCCTAATTTCATCTCATCTCATCAAACTCTCTATTTCTTTCAAGTGAGTTATCACTTTTCCCATAGAAACCTACTTTACACCTAAATTTCTCCTCCCGATCTAAAATCTTCAACACCCATAATCATCCCAAACCAAAAAACCCAATATTTTTTACACCCAACCTAAACAAAACTTTAAAAAAAACTTAATCCTAAACATAAATCCCCATCATCAACAAAACAAAAACTTATTTTTTTTTCCTAAGCTCAAAAAACCCTAAAATCCACAACTAAACCCTTCCCTTACTAAAATCCAAAACCTACATCTCAAACTCCTCTACCAACACTTTCCTAAAGCATTTTCGTATACCCTATTCAAATTCCATATCCATTTTCCTTTCATTTTTGATCATTGAAAATGATACATTATTTCTGTTGTCCTAACAATACTATACTAAATAATACAATGTCTAAAAGCTCCCAAGACGCTCTAAGCCCATCCTCTATATTCTCCAACATGTTCTCTATTTTAAACTCACACCCGGGTAACTGGCCTTCAAGTTTTACACTTCCAGATCCTCAAGAAATACCTCACACTTTAAAAGAAACCTTACCGAATATATTCCCAAACGAGCCTCATAAAAAAGTCAAAGCTGTGACAGCATGTCCACATTCCGCACGTAAACATTATGCTAAAAACATGTGCAATAATTGTTATCATCGATTAGGTCGAGATAAAAGTGCTTGGCTTTGTGAACACTCAGATCGTAAACATTATGCGAAAGGTTTATGTCAGTTTTGTTACTTCAAACATTATAATCAGGCAAGACAAGATTTATAATTTTTATACAAAAGTACTTAAAAAATTATTATGTTTATAATTAATGGTAGCTTTTATAAGATTTTTAAGGTATTTAGTATATGCTAAAGAGAATAGAGTGAATTTAAGGGTATAAGAGTATTTTTAAAAGGGCTGGATTCTGGGAAAAATATATGAAAACCCCATTATTATCCATTAAATGCCACCTAAGGTAGAGACAGGTGAAGCCAGAGTTGGTAAGATCTAGCCAGTGATTCTTAAAACGGTTGGAGGGGAAATTGGTGCGGCAGCAAGTCTTGCTCCTAAAGTCGGTCCCTTAGGTTTGTCGCCGAAAAAAGTTGGTGAAGACATCAAGGCAGCAACAGAAAAATGGAAAGGAATCAAAGTGATGGTTAAACTGACTATCATAAACAGAGTCGCAACAGTCGAAGTCATCCCATCTGCTTCAGCTCTATTAATAAGAGAACTAGCTGAGCCGCCACGCGATCGTAAAAAGGTCAAAAATATCAAACATAACGGGAACCTTACATGGGATCAAGTAAGAAAATGTGCAAAAGAAATGCAACCACGTAGTGGAGCAATAAATTTCGAAGGTACAATCAAAGAAATCGTTGGTACTGCAGTTTCCATCGGTTGTCAAATCGAAAAGAAAAGCCCTAAAGACATTTATGAAATGATCAAAAATGGGGAACTAGACACCTCCGAGCCTTAAATAGGTAACTTTTTATATGAAATTAGTATTTTATATCAATTGAATGAAGCACTTTATTAAGGCTTTTCACAGCTTTTTTATACTCTTTTACAGTCAAATCTCTATTCTTTGGGGGTTCAGGATGAGGTTTTACACCTTCTTCATGATTTTTTATCGCATGATGTCTAAAAAACTGCTGTAAGCCTTTGATTTCATCTAATCCTTCAATTGGTGCTTTGAATTCATTTATTTGTGGAGTAAAAGTACATTCTTTAAGGTCTTTATCGAAATCAGCTTCAGCTTTTGATGTAATTTTTGAGTTTTTTAAGCGAAGCCAATTGTATGTTCTAGTAACAATATCTTGATTTGGTTTTGATGATTGATGGATTATTGGTTTAAAAGTACATTCTTTATCGTAAAGGTCTTTTTCTTGGTTTAGACGACGTGCATTAATGAGTTTTTCTTTTTTTTTGTGTGAGTCTTCATAGAGCATGACCCAACGGTTTTGTTGGTCTTTTGAAGTTTTTTGGAGGATTTTTTTTGAGTTTTCGTTTATTGTTGGATGAAAGTTAGGCTTTATAGGCTTTTCTGAAGCTTCGCGATGGAGTTTGTTGGGTGTTGAGCTTTTTGTAGGGACTTGGCATGGTTTTTTGAGGCTGTTTTTAGCACTTTGGTTGCGGAGTAGACGGCAAGGACCGTGGGTTGGGGTTTTGTGTGGACTTGATGGGATCGGGCTTTTGCTTGCAAAGCTACTACGGGATCCGTTAGCTTCATGATGCATTCTAGATGATGGTTACTTAAACTGCATGCTTTTGCCTGGCGAACTCGGAATCGAGTCGAAGTTTACAGAGTCAACATTTTTCCCTATTCTCTGTAAAATTAATTCAATTTCTTGAAATACTGCAGAACTGTCCATGTTGCAAATTTCTACTATTATTATCCTAGTAACAATAACGATACTACATTATCCATGTATATAAAATACTAAAAGCAAATATGCAAAAATAACAAACAAATGAAACCTTGCATAGCAAATAAGGAACTTTTGTATACTTCCCAATACATTTATCTAATAAAAACACATGTGGGCCTTTTTTTTCTATACACAAATCACACATTTCACAATGTTTAGTTCCTTTTCTTCTTGTTATGCTACACACTTCACACCATTTATACATGTTAAGTCTTTTATCATCATCAATCTGAATACCTGGGTTTATAAAAAACAATATCCAAAAACTGATAAGGAAGATTGCTGAGATGTAGAAATTTATTGTTGAACAGAGTTCTGGCTTTAAAAATGATCCTCCATATATCATCATTATAACAAATGATGTGGATCCTAGTCCAGTATAAAGACCATGTGTCCCTGTTTAGATGTTACAGAACATACCGAATAAGAAAATCGGACCTCCAGTTTCGCTTAAGAAAACTCCGGTCATGTTTCCTATTTCTTCTATAAGTTCTCGTTCCATTTACCTAAGGATTATATGATAATACATCTAATAAAATGATATTAATTATACTATGTAAATATTGATACTCATACTCCATCAATCTGACCAAAAAGATTATTANTCGCTTAAGAAAACTCCGGTCATGTTTCCTATTTCTTCTATAAGTTCTCGTTCCATTTACCTAAAGATTATATGATAATACATCTAATAAAATGATATTAATTATACTATGTAAATATTGGTACTCATACTCCATCAATCTGACCAAAAAGATTATTGATTCCTAGTTATCTTTACACTTTTGACACTAATCAATAAATTGTCATAATTTATTATTATATTTTAATTTAATGCACTTATTTTATATATCATTACAAGTTCCCAAAATCATATAAGTCTAGTATATTTTCCTATAGTACTTTAAATACAGCATAGAATTATCAGAAACTCATTCATTTTTTACTATGCAATATCAGCATTCAGAATCATAAATTACCTTCCACACTATCTATTCTCTATTTGACTTAATCTTAAGTAGAATATTTTGTATGACTCAAAAATATCACTCTAGGTAATAAGTTGGGGAAGACCTCAAAAGTCTCAGGAACTCAATGGTTCTAAGTAAAAACTTATACTTTTAGCTCTATTCTCTAGTCGTAATATATATTTTAATAGTAGGCTCAGAGATATCTTATTGAGATAAAGATTTTTGAAAAAAGATTTTGATGAGTTTATTTGTGGATTTAAATATTTATGAGTAAGTTTGCTATTAAAAAGCATAAAATTATTTTTTTTAGCATAAAGATTCATTAGAGTTTTGACCTATTAAAAAAGTTTTACATACTGATAAGCATAACTGATATACACAATTTCACTATAATATTAAAAACCTTTTGTCAGAATAAAATATGTATTAAAAAAGTTTTAATTTATGATAATGCTGTGATAAAGGTGTGCTTATTGTTGATGAAATCCAAAGCCTTTGCGACTTGCGTTTTCTGTTAAAATTTGAAGTTTTACATTTTTTCAACGATTCATGCCTTGTACTTACACCCTTTCCAAGCATTGTAAAAGTTTTATTCATATTCTCAAAAGCTTTTTCATAGCTTTTAGAAAGTGGAGATGTCGGAAACCTAGATGCTTTAAGTAATGATTCGCTTTTTTCTAAATTACCCATGCTATAATCTTCATCAGTAAATTGCTGAAATCTAACATCAGCAAGGTCAAAATCTTTTTTAATCGACTTTTTTGTTATAGAATACTTAACACGGTTATGAGCTTTGAAATAAGGAGTGAAATTAGTTTCAATATAATGAAATTTTGGGAGTTTTTTAGAGGTTAAAAAGTGCTTTGAAATTCTTGATTGTGGTGGTTTTGTAGTTGGACTGTTTGATTGAGTTGTTTTATGGGTTTTATAAGCTCTGAAAACATTTGGGTATTGTTGATTAAATATTGGGTCTGTTTTTCGTACTTTCAAAGTTGTTTTGATCATTTCTTCTATCGTTAGTTCTTTCATCATTTATTTAGAGATAATAATATGCTTAGATAAATAGATTATATAGATTTATATATGGGAGAAAAAATAAGGTTTAATGTGGTAAGTGGGTGTTAAAATAAGGCTTGGTTGTAGAAATTATTAAATTGATATATGAGAAAATTCGGGGATAAAAAGTGAGTAGATGTTATAATATGATTTAAAGGAATTTAGGTTTGCTTATGATGATATAAAATACTACCTTAAAACATATATCAATCGTAAATTTAATTAAAATTATCTGTAAACCTAAAAACTAGACCACTTTTTAAAAGAAATTCTCAAGCTTAAGCCAATACTCTTTCTCTGTAACATAGTCAATAAAGAAAATCCCTTCAGAGTTTTTCGAAATCGATTCCTGTGTCCATTTCATCATACAGTCTATCATATTCGTCATACAGTCTGCCAAATTAGCATTTTTCACTATTTTATGATTCTGATCTAAAGCATGAACCTTGTTTTTATCAGTAAAAGCAATTAAATAACTCCCCCAACAACAAATCAACCTAGGACTAAAGCTTTTATCATAGAAATTCATTTTTGACACAGTTTTAGTCTCAGGATCCAATACATGTAAGAACTTAAAATCCTCACTCACTATATAAATTTTGTTATTAAACAATGTAGCTGAAGTTTGAGTCCTTTTTCTCTGTTCAGTTTCTATACTTTTTAAATCACTAGGATTATTCATATCAAAATACTCAATAATATCATTACCTTCTCCTTGAGAATTTATACCACCAATTATAAATACTAAAGATTTGTAACCAATAGTTGCACAGCTATGTCTTTCATGTTTCATATTAACAATAACTTTGTGATTATTAGTATTGATATCAAAAATAATAATCTTTTTTGAGACTTGGCCTAAAGATGACATCCCTCCAACAATATAAAGTAAATGACTATATTCAAAAAGATTCGACCTAAAAATCGATGAGTAAATTGGAACTTTAAAATTACTTAAGTCAATAGAATCTTTATAGGGTTTATGAGCTTTCTTATAACACATTGAGAGTTTGCCTTTAGATATAAAATGATAGATTTCAGTTGTAGGGATTTCTGAGCTAAAAGATTTATAAAATGTGGATTCTAGGATTGATTCGAAATTTGAAGGGAAATCGCTTCTTTCAACTGCTGATATGAGAGATTCAAGCTTTTGGATTGCTGCATCTGAATCTTCGTTGTAGGTCTGCTGAAATTTTAATAAACCTTCAATTTCTGTGAAAATTTCTTGAGTAGGGTTTTGCATTGTATTAACCTATTTATAGACATTTTTTGTTAGAAATAAAGTTTTTAAACGGGGATAGCTTTGAGTGGAAAGCTTAGGATTTTATTAGGAGGTTTGGTGGTTATGGTCTGCTTAAGGGTTAGTTTGTGAGTTTATATGCTGAAATATAATATGGAAATAGGTAAAAATGTTTAAATTAGAATTTTGTGTGTGATCTTGTGATTGTAAATCGGATACTGTCGAAATGCTATATATAAATCATCTATTGAGGAGGTGAAAAGTAGGGATTTTTATTGGAGATCCTAGTAATTTATATATTGTAAATTAGTTTTAGAGTTATTTTTTTTATAGTAAAAACTCAGGTTTTTCCCTTTGTTTTAAATAGAAAAGACTGTTGTTAAAGCAATAGAATAAAATCATAAATATAAGTTAAAATATCAAATTTTATCATAAAACCTATAGAAAAAATCTTATAATACACTTATTTTTTATATATACACAACTATAGGTATCTTTAAAAAAGTCACATTACAACTTTTACTACTGACACTCCAGACCCAGAATCTCAAATTACCTAAAAAAAAAACCTTTTATATAGTAAAACCTTTTAAACCCATTATTTATTTCACTAAATCATTCTGAATATGCTAATCTTAACTAAAACAGTCTTATCCCATCTTGAATTAACTCTCCACTCCGACAAATTCATTCACATCATCTAAAAATACCAATTTTGTTATTAAACACATCAACAAATCCATTCTAAGTTTTGAAACCTAACAAAAATCCTCTTTCTACAACAAATCTAACACCCTATTAAAACTTCATACTTAAATTCCTCATAATTCTATTACTTAAGGCAAAGTGTCATTACTAGTCTTAATAACAACAGTCTTGGATTCCAAGTAATTCATAATTCCATCTTCGCCAAGTTCTCTTCCAACACCACTCTGTTTATAACCTCCAAACGGAGTGCTTTCAGTAAACACATCATAGCAGTTAACATAAACAGTTCCAGTCCTTAACCCATGGGCAATCTTAATAGTCTTCTCCATATCTCTAGTAACAAGTCCAGCCCCAAGTCCATAAATGCTATTATTCGCTCTTTCAATAACCTCATCAATAGTCTTGAACTTCAAAATGCTCATAACAGGTCCAAAAATCTCTTCTTTAGCAATACTCATATCATCAGTAACATCAGCAAACACAGTTGGTTCAACAAAATACCCTTTATTTCCCCATCTTTTACCTCCAGACAATAATTTAGCCCCTTCTTTTTTCCCTAACTCAACATAATGAAGTATTTTATTCATTTGTGCCTCATCAACTTGTGGTCCTTGTGTAGTCGCAGGGTCTAAAGGATTACCAAGTTTTCTAGTAATAGAGCATTGAGCTGAACGTTTCACAAACTCATCATAAATTTTTTCTTGAACAAATACTCTAGAACCAGCAATACAGCATTGGCCTTGATTGAAAAACACACCAAATTGTGATTGAGCTATAGCCATATCCATATCAGCATCATCAAGGATAATATTTGGGCTTTTACCACCTAATTCAAGAGTAACTCTTCTAAGACCATTAGTCCCTGAATTTCTCATAATTTCTAAACCAACTTCAGTAGATCCAGTAAAAGCAACTTTATCTACATTAGGATGAATAGCTAAAGCAGCACCTGTATCACCATGACCAGGGACAATATTAACAACACCTGCAGGGAAACCAGCTTCAACAATCAATTCTCCAACTCTTAATGCGCTTAAAGGTGTTTGTTCAGCAGGTTTAAGGACTACTGTACACCCTGCAGCTAAAGCTGGGGCAAGCTTCCAAGCTTGCATGGCTAATGGGAAGTTCCAAGGAATGATCTGCCCAGCCACACCTTTAGGTTCAAGTCTTGTATATGTGAAAAAAGGTCCATTCATAGGAATAGTTTTACCAAAGACCTTATCAGCATATCCAGCATAGTATCTGTAAACATTTTCTACCATAGGTAAGTCAGCAGCTTTAGCATCAGAAATAGGTTTTCCATTATCTAAAGACTCAAGTTGGGCAAGTTCTTCTTTATGTTTGCCAATCAAATCAGCAAGTTTATAAAGTAAATTAGCCCTTTGAACGGCTGTATATCTTCTCCATGGACCATCAAAAGCTGCTCTAGCTGCATTGACAGCAGTATCGACATCAGCAGCTGAACCATGTTGAACTTCAGTAATAACCTCTTCAGTCGCTGGGTTTATTGTTTGAAAAGTCTTCCCAGTAGATGAATTGACCCATTGGTTATTGATCAACAGTTGAGTTCTGAATTTTGATGCAAAAGCTCTTCTGACAAACATTTATAACCATTGCTTAAAATTAGCTTAAAGAGGGTATTGTTAAGTTTATGATTAAGTTTATGGTTAAGCAATTATATCTAGTTAATTATCATTAATAGTCTTGAATAGAACAGTAATTTAAAAGATCTTTACTTGGAAGATATTGAAGAAGACTTGATAGGCTGAGTTTATGTAATGATAAAGATAAGAGGATGTCCATGTCTCCAAAAAGGCTTATTGGTTTTGCTAGTTTTAGATGTAGTGATGTTGCGTTAGAATTTACTTTTATGGACATTGAGTTTTTGGGTATATCTGGAGTTGAGACTACGATGAAAGGAAAACTTATTGCTGGTTTGTAGTTTAGCCCACGGGAATTTCGGTTTATTAGGTGTTTTATTGCTAGGTATTTGTTCAGAACGATTTGCAGATCTTTTTTCTTTTCTTCTACACGTTTACGGCGCTTTTCTGTTTCGTTTTTACGCATATCAATTTCGACGCTGTCCCATTTTTCTTTCCAGGATACGTTACGCCCGTTGCGTTCTAAGACTTCAGCGGCTATCAGAACGTTTATTGCGTCGTAAACTCGCCGTCTGACATTTTTTTCTTCTTTGACTCGATCGGGACCGTCAGTCACGATTAGTTCATCTATTAGCTTTACAGCCACATTTTTAAAAGATGTGGGCTGGTGCTTACAAACAAGGTGTTTAACTAGTGTTGTAAGATGCTTTAAACCCCTAGCAGACCTCGGGGTTTCCATTTCTGACTCTTCTGAATAAGGTGTATTAAGTGGTGAAGGTGTAAGATATATCGTAGCCTGTGTGCTTGGAGTCTTATGAAATTTTTTAGGTTTAGGTGTTGAAAATTGTTGTGACTTGCTCTGAGGTGTGTAATCTTGCCACATAGCCGTGAGCGTATTATCTTCAGGTATTTCTAAACCCAAGTCCACACTAGAAGCAATTTCATTAATTCCCTGATCATAAAAAAACCTCAACAGCTCTTGACGCATCTCACTATCATTATCAGCTGAAACAGGAGCATTTGCTAAATAATTGTCTATATTATGCTGTTGTATACCATATTCCTGGTTGAAAACAGACAAAACTTGTGATGTGTTGACTGGACGGGTAAATGAGTTTGATTTCAAACAAAATCCTAACTCCAAGTATATTTGCATTAGGCTCACATCCTTACACAATAAAAATGAGTACCTTATTAGGACTTCTTCTTTGTTATTTTCTTCATTCAGTTCGTTTATTATTTTGGAAATATGATGTGGTATGCTTTTTTCCATTCCCGCCTATATATTACAAAGGTATAATATGAATTGTCATTTGCCTTTTTCTTGGTGTATTTTGCTTGGATAGTAGTAGTTTCTATTAGAAAATCATGATTTTTTAGGTAGTTTAGCGATTGAATTGTATATTAAAAGTCTTAGATGGATTTGAAAGATGAGAAGTTTTTCTTTTATATAAAGGAATATAGTATACAAGATAAAATTTTCCTTTAAAATAATATTGGGTTTTATGTAAGGTAGAGTTTTTGACCATGTGTTTAAGGTTTTAATTTAAAAAATAATTGTTTTTATATATGAAGATTGTTTAGAAAATAACAATGATTTATAAGAAATGATGATAAGTGGAATTATATATTTTAAAAGATAAAAGAATTTAGTTTAGGGAATAGAAATTTAAGGATCATATTTTTGTAAGGATTTTTAATGAGAAATAAGATAAAGGAGGGCTGATGGTAAAGGTGCAGGCTTAAGTTATAGTATTGAATACTTTGTTATAAGTATATATAAACCTATTATTACGTATAGTTTAACCAAATCAGAATTTTATGGAAAAAATATAAAAATTTACATTGAGGAATGATAAACATTAAACAATTTATATCGTAAATTAATTGAAATCATGCTTAAGTATATGTTAAACTATTAACTATACTATTATTGCATATAAAAATAGATTCTTATTATTTTCTCTCATATCTAGACTGTAATAATCAATAATTTCTTATCCTAAACTATCTTATCGCATCCCTATACCCATATTTATTCTTACATATACAATTATAAGCAAAAATTCTCATCTTTATAAAATCATACTTTATCTTTTATTCAATCAATTTCAAATAACCCTTAACCAAAGCAAACTCATAAACCTAATCCAATCTATTAATTTTTCAATATTTTAAGTACTTTTTACATACAAATAACACTAAAGCTAGATTTTACTTAAAGAATTCTATATGTACTACATTGTAAAATATAAGACCATCAAGCATCCTTATCAAAGCAAAAAATCATTATATTATTAAGTGTCTTATAGAAATAATATCAAATTATGTCAAACTTACTACTAAAGTTTACAATAATAACCTAAGACCCTCAAAGAATCCTCTTATAATTTAATAAGCATTTAGTCAACAAAAATGAATAAGTTTTTTACAATTTTTATAGGCTTTTATGTATAATCAAAAGCCAAAAAAAACACTTTATATCGATTTTAAAGACTTTTTATAAATCCTCATAAGGATATTCAATAAAAATATCTTATTTACTCAGGCTAATTCCTATGATTAAATTGCATTTTTTGCTAGTCTTTTGCATATAAATCATATAATTGCCTTTTTTTTTATGATATCAGAAGAATTACTATACTAAAGTTTTATAAAAATAATATGGTAGGATGGCAAAACTTAGGATTTTTAAGCAATCCTATATGGTACTTAAATGTATAAGAATTAAAATCTTATCAAAATCTTAAGCCTATATATCATTTTATATCTCTGTATCTATACCTTAGTATTTTATTCATATTTATTAAAAACTTTACTTTATGATTACCTTATAACAAATCCTAAATATTAGTTAAAATATCATTGGCAATGCATACAATAATTATATTTACATCATATAAATAACTTCAAAAATACACAGTTATTATGCTTTTTATATCATATAATAATTTCAAATAAATATAAAAGTTTCACGTTTTCTGGTATGTTTAAGCTCGATTTTATGATTTTTCTGAATATCTAAGACTTGAGAACACCCAAAATATAAGCAAAAATTCTTACTCCGACTTGAATTTTGATATTTTTTGAATTTATATGATGTGAATCAGCTTGATTCAATAAAAAGTAAGTTAAATGTTGATTCGTGAATATAAAAATGGGGTGTGCGATTAGTTCAAAACAATGCAAAATTCAAAGATCAACTGCGATTGAAATTCTCGATGAAGAAGAAGCGAAATTTGTTTCTGGAAGCATTTCTGTAATTGAATTTAAACATAAAGGATTACCTTGTAAGGTGCATTTTAAAATCATATCATCAAATCTGAATGTTAGATAAGTTATCACATATCTTAACTTTAATATTTTTAAAGTTTAAAGCTTGGCTTTCTTTTAGTTTAGATGTAAATTTGACTAAAATTCTAAGTAGGGAAGTTTAGGATATTTTAAGACTTTATAACTTATGATGATTTTGAAAAGATAGGAAGGTTGTTTAATTTATATTATTATATGTAAAAGATAGAATATAAATCAGAAATATTTACTGTATAAGAATTCACTGTTTATCCTCAAAAATATTTATCATTACTTCCAGAAGGCATTGAAAAAAGAATATATTTTTGTCAACCCTATATTGATTGAAAGCACATTTATATAATTCCTAATAATAAACCGCATAGCCCATCTTCACATCGTTTTCCACCTAACTTTTCCCGATTTATGCTTTTTTTCAGAATTATTTCAATATAAATTATATAACCCCATAAGTTTACTGAGTTCATTTTACACATTGCACCTTCTAAATTTCTATTAGTTTTTCTTACCTATAAAACTTACTTATATATACTCTGACTACTTTATCCATCTTATACTAACCATTTAATTGAATTTCATTTTCAAATCTAAGACTATTGATTTTATTATTATTTCTTTTGATGATATATTATTATAATATAAATATANATATTATTATAATATAAATATACAAATAATCTTATAATCTAATCTTTCTGCACTTCCTTTACCATCATTAAGATAATTTTAAATTTGTTTTATAATGACTTTGAAAATACCTTTAAAAACTCCTGGCTTTTTATCTTTTTTTTTCATATAAAATTGTATTTTTACTATATGACAATAGTTTTTATATTAAAAATTCATTTGGGTTTGTATTCAAGTACTAAAATTTTTAATTTCAAGTTACGTTTTTTTGTTAGTTTTATGCTAAAAAGTGAAGCAAAAAGTGTTTGTAAACTGATAAAGACTAGAAAACTGATTTAAAGTCTTTTCAGAACCCTGTGTTTAAAAAGTTGTATATAAGTATTAAGAAAAATGGAGTGCTACGAGTGCCATTTAGACTTTGAAGAACCACATAGAATACCGAGAATCCTAACAACCTGTGGGCATTCTATGTGCCAATCTTGCTTAAATACATTATGGAAGAATTCGATTGTCACATGTCCTCAGTGCAATGTGAAAAATCCAGCAGCAAGTGTTTTATCATTCCCAGCTAATCTTGCTCTAATACAACTTAGACAAAAATCATCGATTGATACTTGTGATATACACAATAAAAATATTGAAGCTTATTGTAACACAGATAAAAAGGTCCTTTGTGTCAGCTGCATACTTGATGATGGGCACAAGTCTCATGATATTACATCAATAGCTAAAGCTTCATTAAGACAAAAAGATGTCCTCAACGCATATTCTGGTAGCGTCATAATGAACGAAACTCTCATACAAAAAGAAGAACAAGAACTCGAAAGCCTTTCAAAATCAATCAAAGAAAGCTATGAAAAAATCCAAGAAGATCTTCATCTTATGTACGATAGCATAAAAGAAGCTATGGTGCAAAGAGAAGCTGAAAACAATGAAAAACTTAAATTGATACTACAAAGCGAGTTATCAAACATAGAAAACCGGCACAATTCAAATCAAAAACAATTATGCATAATCCAAAGCTATAAAGATGAACTACTACGGAATGAAGTAGAAAATGACTTAGAAATCATGAGCAAAGCTATAAAAAGAGAAGTTTTAGCCAAGCAAGCCTGTGCAAAAAGCAACGGACTAAACAAAAACGACCCTTTTGCCCAGTTTTCTCGAGATAATGAGGCTAATTTTTTTTGGAAGCTTATAAAGCAAGTATTTTCATGTGCTCCTAAGCCAAATGTCCCTAAAAAAGAAGAAACTGTGCCTTTAGCTTTAGCTAGTATTGCTTTTACTAAAGATCTTAGAGGAAGGCAACCTGAAGCTGAACAAAGAAAGCCTCAGGTTATTAAAAAAGAACAAAAACCAAAGCCGAAACCTGGAAAACCTCAGAAAAAACCTATGCAAAAAGGCCCGGTTGTTGTAAAAAGAGCAACTTTAACACTTTATGATGATGAGTTTAGAAAAGAATGCAATACACCAAAGGAACAAATAGAAATGGAATGGCCGAAAGGCCCTTCAAAAGATACGAATAGCGATGAGGAGTCGTTTTCAATGAAATCTTTTGATTTAGCTTCTTTGTGTAGGACCCCAAAGTCTTATATTTATGCGATTTCTGGGTTTTCTGATAAATCTTTACAAACTCTTGAGTGTTTTAATTTTACTACAAATTGTTGGGATTTCTTAGCAGATTCCCTATCATCTCGAACACAATTCGGTGCAGTTTCTTACAAAGATAACATAATAGTGATGGGTGGTAAAATTGCAGGTAAACGTGTGAGTACATGTGAAAATTATTCTCTTTTATCAAATGAATGGTCTATAGGAGATTTCGAGCTCCTTAGTTCTAGAAGTGGTTTCGCAGCTATGTCAATATCAAATGATATCTATGTTGCAGGGGGTAGTGATGGTGTTCCAATAAAGAATTTCGAGCTTTTTAATGGTGAAGAGTGGTCTTCATTAGCTGGACTTAAAAACCGTAGAGATGAACTTGCTGGAACTGTTGGACCTGATTTGAATATATATGCTATAGGTGGTTATGGAGGTCCTGATATGAATTGTATGAATCATGGGGAAAGATATTGTTTAGAAACTGGGTCTTGGAAAGATATCCCTCCAATGAGCACACCAAGAAGGGCTTTATCTGCTGTAACTTTACCTGATGGGATATATGCTTTAGGTGGATATGATGGTTCGAAATACTTAAGAACATTAGAGAAGTATGATATTCGTATGGGGAAATGGGTTAATCTTGCCCAAATGAAAACACCTAGGTGTACTTTGAGTGCTGTAGCTTCACCTGATTGCCAGTTTATATATGCGGTAGGAGGGTTTAATGGAAATGCTCTTAATGTGGTTGAGAGATATTCAGTTGTGGAGGATAAATGGACTGAAATAGTTCCGATGCAACACCCACGATTTATGCACTGTTGCTTATATATTTCTTTATAAGATGTTGCTTAATAATTTGCTATGTTTGTTATAGAATAAATCAATTATAGTATTTATGAAGTAAATGAAGTTAATATCGTAATTGCAAAAGAAGGATTTAGATAGAAAATATAGTTTATTTTATTATAAACTTTTATTTTTAAATATGAAAATATTTGTAAACAAGATTTAAAAGTTGATCCAAACAATGAATAATTTATAATTCCAATGATCAGCAAAAATAAAAATAACTATTTATGAAATAAATTATAATAACATCATAGTAATCGACACTACAAATAAAACTAATTTTTTTTATTACAAAAAGTATCGACATCCCCAAACTCACATCTTCATCTAACCCACAAATCATTCTTAAAATTTTCATCATAAAAAACACAAAAAAACCCATAACCCTATCATTATCATTAAAATTATCTTCAATATACAAACTCTCCTTCACTAGCAACTCTCTCTGAATGTACTGGAGAATTCACAGGTACAGGTCTATGTACAGTATACATAATCGGGGTTTCTTCCTGAACCTTCTTTCTCCAGCATCTTAACACAATCACAACTCCAATAACAACAACAACAATCAACCCAAAAATACAAACCATAAAAAAAATAATCACATCTTTCATCTTGTAATGAACATCAAGTCTAAATTCCTGTTGATCAATTTCTTGTGATATACACGATACAAAAAACTGTACTTTATATTGAGTAATCTTATCAGGAATTGTACCTTCAATATAAATCGGACCTAAAACAACAGAAATAACATCAGCACTATTAGAAAATGCTATAATAATCAAAGAGGATATTGATAAAATATAATGAAGTGTTCTTGATGAGATTTTTGTTATTAATGGGATATGACGAGATATATAATATGCTTTATCTTCAATACCACAATATATAAAATCTGAGTCTATAGCTAAATATTCACATATATTTGTTATATTATATGTTTTAATATTACCTTTGATTATATCATATTCAAATTTCCCATCTATTGTCACTGTGTTTTCGTATACAGAAAGATGAGACCCGAAAAGGTTGAAAAATTTCGTAACTTTTAATGGGTTTATAGAAAGCTGTAGAAGGCCTAAAGAATTGTCGAGTATAAGCAAAAGGTTGTTTTGGCTGTAAATGTCTGTTATAGTAAAAGATAATAAGGAAAAGTTTGCAGGGATGATAAGATCGATAAGGGTTAATGTGCCAAGATCGAAATCTTCGATTGAGAAAACTTGAATTGATGAGCGATGATCGATTTTTTCGTTTTAGATGACTCAAATTGATGATGAAGTTGCGATGATGATTTTTTCGTCGTATATGGGAAAAAATCAGAAGTATTTTATCAAAGCTAGCCCTTGATTCCCGTATACCACAATAAACGACCCTAATGCGATTTTTGAATATTTTTTAAACGATTTATTCATATATCTTTGTAGTAAGTTAGGACTGTATATATTAGAAATATTGAAAAAAACCAAACTTTCAGTCTCGAGTATAATCAAAATATCATTTGAATATGCTAAAGCTTTAATGTCTATTGGGAATTTCGTGTATATTGATGTGATAATATTTGATGATATTGTCCGAGAACGAATATTTAGGAAATCGGGGCTTAGGATTTTAGCGGACAGTAAAGTTTCATCATAATGGTTATCGAGCTGTAAGGAAAAATGACTTCCACGTGTACATGTTTGCCTTGAAAATGATTCTAAAAGTTTTAATGCTGCACAGACTCTTAGTAAAAAGTATTTCATTTTTACATAATTTCAAATGAGTTAGCTTTTATGTTAGGGAAGTAGAAGATTATGATTATGATTTTTTTTGTTATTAAAATAGAAGTGGTGGTGTTTTAGGGAGGTGTAGATAGAGATTTTTGGAAATATAGGAAAAAATGCTATAAAAAATGATGATGAAGGAATTTTTTTAATTAATGTAAAGGATTATAGGTGAATATATCATAAATGTCAGCTATTTAAATGCAAATTATCTCAAAAAAAGACACCTAAATCTGTTAATAATAACATTCCCACTATCTTAAAATCAATTCAAAAATATAAAGGTATCAACATTATCAACAAGTACTTCTTCAAAACATCATCTTATAACTTTTTTGTTATAACTAATCAAATAAATATTTTTTCCACACGGAATCCATAATTCTAGCCTATTTTCCTATAAATATTTTGCCTTTAATCATAATATCTCTATCTACCAACAACAATAATTTATTCCTATAAAAAAATTTATTAGTCTATTATACAATCAAAGTAGAGTTATAATTCTAATCAATTATTTTAATGAAAATCATAACTAGCATCATTATAAAAAGTATAAATATTACAGTAAAGTTATGAGAAATTTCTGATTATGAGATACTCATGGCTAACAGCGTTAAAATTTTTTTTTTTAACTGGAATAATTTAAAAATAAACTACTTAAATTTATGAGAATATTAAGTTAAAATTTTTGATTTTATTTTTTTT
>MPUH01000852.1:0-31809 GCA_001970955.1 Stentor coeruleus | reverse complement strand
AATATTGTTCTATATTATATATTGTTCTATATTATATAGATTCCTATGAAAATTTATATATTTTATCCTTTATAATTTCTTATGTTAAAACCTTGATTATTTTTTAAGTATTTATACTCAATAAACCTTTAGGTCAATTTTGAAATTATATAATTTCTTAACTTGAATAAAAATATACAGTATTGGTCAACAAAAAAGAAATAAGATTAAATTGATAAAGTATATATTATATAATAATCATCAGTGATATGTAGGTAAGATAAGAATAGATAAAATGTATATTCAACTGATAAGTAAAATTGTATATGGAAAAATGAATTTTGAGTTTATAATTATATAGGCTATGATGAATTATTAGGCTTAATACCTTAAGATAAGATAAAAATTAATCTGAAAATAAACTAGAGAATATGCTTATTATATAGGGTATAAGGTTTTCAAAGTAAAAAGTCACATAACCAGCGACAACGAGTGGTTTAACATACTGAATCTGTCTAAAGATAGAGATCATAGGACAAACAAACCTCGATCGGACAAGGTCTTCCATTATCTCTTCAGTTAAATAAGATGATGATGTGACTCTAGCAAAACAATTTTTTTAAACTTTTAGATTCTGATTTACTCTAGAGGAATGATTCCATTAGTTTCTTTGAAGATTATTATTACTGGAAAAATTTTTCCAGTTCCTCTTACTATTAAGAAAACATTGACTGAGCGATTTACTTTTGTTGTGTATTCCCTTAATTTTTGATGTACCTTTATAATCATATTTGAATTTAGATTACTATCCCATTCAAATCAAGTTTTATCTAGATTACAAATTTGATCAGGAGTGAAATGCTTGATTTTTCTATCCACACTTTTAATGGATCCTTTGCATAAACCTACCATAGTATCAATAGCATTAGCTTTTCTCCAAAGAAGACAATTCCTTTTCTTAAAATTTGCAAACCAAGTAGAAGATGTTTTAAATACTCTTAAGTCTTTTTTAACGTAAAATCTTCATAGCTTCCAATTGAATTTCCCCATTTTGACTCTTTCCCGTTCAGTTAATTCTTTCACTGAGAACTTCAATTTATCTATAATACTAACTTTCAGCCATATAGGAATATACTTCTTTTTCAAGAAATTCTCAATTGCCACATTTTCACTAAATAATTCTCGTGAAATTCGAGTTTTGAAAATTCAGCCATTTATATATAATCTAAAAATGTTGTTTCAACAGAGTAAAATTCTAATCGAAAAAAAAAATAAAATTTACTTTGCATAAACTAGCATTCTCTAATTAGAGAGAAAATAAAAAAAATATTAAACTACTCAATTGTAATTTTTATAGGAAACTTCATATTCCCACTAAATACACTATTTATACAACACTATCTCAATATACTATCTTTAAATTCCTTTATATGCAACTCTAATCTTTAAAGTATCCCATTCCAAATCAAAACCAAGCTGATTTCCCTTAAAATTTCCAAAATTCTTATTTTCTCATGATTTTTTTTTCCAGACGCAGGAAATCTTATAAGCTCTTTAAAATTCCTCATAATTTTCTAATTCCTACCTTCACCTGCCGCATAAAAAAATAATTCAATTACATCCCCCTCCATGTTTTCCTACAATGAAAAAGTAGGATTCAAGTGTTTTTCAACCCACTTGGACAAAACCTCATTTTTTCCTTATCTAAACACAAAAATCAAGGGGGTTTTCAACATGCATTTAAGCCAGAAATCATTCAAATCTGTATAAAAATGGGACTTGCATTCTCAAAAATCTGGCAAAGACTCTTCGGACACAAGGAAATGAGAATTCTTATGGTCGGTCTTGATGCTGCAGGTAAAACCACAATCCTTTATAAACTTAAACTAGGAGAAGTTGTCACTACAATCCCTACAATTGGTTTTAATGTAGAGCGTGTTGAATACCGCAATATATCATTTACAGTCTGGGATGTTGGTGGGCAAGATAAAATTAGACCTTTATGGAGGTACTACTATGAAAATATCCAAGGTTTGATTTTTGTTGTGGATTCAAATGATAGAGACAGAGTTGATGATGCACGTGAAGAATTACAAAGGATGCTTAATGAAGATCAACTTAGAGAAGTTGTGGTTTTAGTGTTGCTAATAAGCAAGATTTACCTAATGCAATGACTGCTGCTGAAGTTACGGATAAACTTGGATTGCATGCTATTCGTGGGAGAATTGGTTTATTCAGAGTACTTGTGCCACAAGTGGAGATGGACTTTATGAAAAATTAGATTGCTTATTTTTAAAAATAAACCTATTACCATATAACTGTAAAGGAAACACAAAAGGTGAGTTTATTTTAGCACTTTGTTTAGCTTTTGGATCATATCTCAGGCAAGAAGAGTTAAATATTTTATACTTATCACAATTTATGATAAAATCATATCTTTTTTTTATATGAGTTTGTAATGAAATGTACTTTTTTTTTATGATGATTTTATTGTTTATTTATTATGATTTTATTGGCTAATTTTTTTGAGCTTGATAAGAACGCCATTGTTTTTGGATGAATTTTACAGCTAGGGTTATGCTTTGGAATAAAGAGTTTACGAGATAACGACGAATATGGCTTTGGATTTTTATTGCTGCATCACGAATTCGTTTATATTTACGTTGTTGGATGAATCTTCGTATATGGGATTGGATTAATGTTGCTTTTTGAGCTTTGGTTTCTATTTTGCTCTCGGTTATTGGATGAAGAGAATAGCGTCTGAAGGCTTCAGAAGGTTTTATTGGTTGTTTGTATTTTGGTGTTGGGGTAGAAAGGTTTTTTATCTCCAAAGTTTGTAGTTTTGTTAAGAAGTTAGGCTTTGGGGATTCTTTTGGCACTTTTACTCTGGTAATTCCTTTAAACCTCATATTTTTAGTTTGCTTGAGAGTTTTTAGTTGCTTTTGTGCTTTGTACCGCCTCCAAAACTTTTGTATTATAACAGCAGCTTTTTCTTTTATAACTTTTATAGATTTTGAAACTTTTTTTTGTACTGCTAAATTAGAGGGTTTTTTACGAGAAGGGGCGACTTTATTTTTTTCAAGCTTTTTATAGCGGTTTTCAAAATCAAAAAGCTGTGATTGGAGAAATGTGACTCTTTTTTCTAGCGTATTTATATAGTTCTTTTTAGTAGGAACATTTTTTATCCTCCCGCCAAAAGTTGAAGGTTTTCCGATATCTGGAAAAGAATTTTTAGTTTCAACTTCGCCATCACTAAAAATATGAGTTTTATACAATTTCGATTTAGTTTTAGCTTTTTTATAATCATTTGAAGGTGAAGGTCTTTGGCTAAAATATTTTTGCACTTTAGGTAAGACAAATTCCTCATGATTCTTTGAGATACTAATGCTTGAATTAATTTTCGCTCTCTCAAAATAATATTTTTTCCCTTTTTCAGATATAGCCAGATAATACTTTAATAAAATTGAAGTATATTGATGAGAATTTCCTAAGAATTGTTGTGATAAATCTAAGCCGTATTTATATGTTGATGCTGCTTTTTGTATATCTCCTAATAATTCATATTCTATACCAATATTATGTAAAGCAAGGATTAAAGCTGGGATATTTTTTGAACTTTTTGATGCTTCGGCTTTGAGGATTTTTAAAGCTATGGATGCATGAGAAAGTGCTGTGTTGTGGTCACCAATTTGAGAATATATTGCAGACATATTCATGTAGGTACCAGCTAAAGTGACTGAATCATATACAACCTTCTGTATTTTCATAGACTTTTGTAAATACTTCATAGCAATATCATACTTCTGCAAACTCTTATAATAAATCCCAAAATTATTAAACGTCAAAGCTTTATATTTAGACGTATTCCTCGTTATATCTTGATTAACATTTTCCTGAGCTTTCATCAAGCATTTCAAACTTTCCTCAAAATTCTGTTCTTTCAAATATTCCATAGCGCGTTTGTTATAATAATACACAAGTTGTTCACTATTCATCTAAATTTATATCTTAATTCCCTTTATAATAAACTTTTCCTATATAATTCCCATTTTTCAACATCAATATTTAAGACTAACTCTCTAAGTTAAGAAGTTTTAGCTGCATCTTTGAGCTTTTGTTCAGCAACATGCCTTTCATGGAGAACTTTATTAAGCAGAGTATTGTACTTCTTAGCTTCTTCCTTAGCTCTGGTCCATCTATTTTTCTTATCAGTCTTTTCCTTCATTTTCCTTCTAATTCTCTCAGCTGTAATAAGTCTTTGGATCTTAGGAGCTCTAAACCTTGCAGTTTTACCTTCTTTTTTGATTTCTCTCTTGACAACATACCTTCTGACGTCATCTCTTTCTTCAGCTTTTTTCTCTTTCTTATTGACACCCTTGTCTAAAGAAAACAGTTTTCTGATCTTGCTGGCTCTTTTTGGGCCTAGTCTTCTTGGTCTAGGGTCATCTGTGACTCCCGGGATTTCATTGGCTCCTTTTTTGATCACGACCAAGTGTAAGACGGCAATGTCATGGCTCACAATACAACCACGTACAGACTTTCTTTTCCTCTCACCAGTCCTTCTTGGTCTATAATTTGTATGTCCAGCAGCTAGAAGTAGTCTCACACGTTTGTTAACCAGAACTCCTTGTTTCATTGAAAAGCCTTGTTTGTCATTGCCACCAGCAATTCTAAACACATAGCCTTTGAACTCATCTCCTAAGGCAGCTCCTTCAATCTCTTCACCCATCTTACGGTCATAGAAAAGCCGTACTTTTTTATCATCCTCAATATCTAAACACTTTTGCTGGCCAGTTTCTGGGAACGAGATGTTGAACTTCATCTTTAGCCACTTGTTTATTAATGGCCTGTCACATATCAATTAGGGTTTATGTATGAAACTAAAATTATCTAATTTGCTGATTGAAGAGTTGGGCGTATCGATTGAGGATTGTTGGAATTTGTTGATCTAAATGTTGACCGGCAAAGCTCCAGAAAGATCCTGTTGGGTATTGCTGGTTACAGATTGTGTTGATGAAAAACATTTTTTCGTTAGGAAGGTGTGGGTATTTGTCTGTTAAAGGGATTTCAGCGCTGTATACTTTTTGGAAGGAATCTCTAGTCATTTGTATCGTGTTTTCTTCAGGCAAGTCAACAAGTCCATTAGAATACACTGTCCCACTAAGTATATTTGTTGTACTATCAAGTATTTTACTAACACTAATAACAATATTAATCCATAGTTCATTAGTAACCTCAGTATTCTGCATAAGCGCACTCATAGCTAAAATCACAGCTCTTCTTTCAACAATTGTTTCAATAGACCTTAAATTTTGCAATATCTGCCCTTTAACCAACATGAAAAATATCCCTGGTTGAACTGAGTTCATACTATCAGAAAGAACATTCCATCCATATTTCAATATAAATGAACTAACAAACATTATCGACCCCCTATGAAAACGTGGACTAAGTCTGATATTCTGAGACTTAGAATTGTGCAGTTTAGTGAAAATTATCATATAAATCGGGTGCATATAAGGGTGTAAATTCTCAAAAGAATAAGTTTCGATTAGAGTTGTAAGTAAAGAAAAGGCTTGACCATCTAATCCTAAAGTAAAAAGTTTATGGGCAATGTTACATAATGCTGAAATCTGAGGAGCCATAGATGAGGCATTGGTCATTAAAAGGTTTTCTAAGAAAATCACAAGTGTTGGTAAATAATACCTACTACCTGATTCCCAATTGTCTATAGGGAGTATTGAGGAAATAAGATTTTGATTAGTTTGTGAAATACTACTCAAAAGTCTTATGAAAAAAGCTTGGATTTGAAAAGCATAAGGCAAAAGGTCTGCGTTGGACTTTTGGATTATCAGAGCCATATAAGGTTCGAGTTTTTTCTGGATATCAGAAATCCCAGGCCCAGACCATTTCATAGCTAAAGCAATACATTCAAAAAGTAACCAGTTGAAATGAGGTTCTGAGCTTTGAGGCTCAGAAAGTACTTGCTTGATATAACTGATAAAAATGTCACAAGCTGGGACTGCAAAACTTGAAAACAAATCTTGGGATATCCAAATAACCCTAAAAAATGCATTCATAATATAAGTGTTTTTTGGGTGTTTCTGAAGAGCCATAGCGATACTTTGTAATAATTGATTTAAACATGATGATAGGAACTCTTTAGTGAAAATAAGATCCCGGTCGTTTTTTATCATAAGAAGTCTTTCAAGAGTAGCTGCAGCATAACTGGCTAATAATACGTTGTTACTATCTAAGAACCCAATAACTTTTCCCATGATATCTAATAGCATTTCTTTTAAAAACTGATTTCTGTAGACATAAATAAACTTAAGACAACTTGTTATTAGTATAGGGAAACTATGATTAGCAAGTTGAGGACAGACCAAATTGTTATAAAGTTCAAGAATATGTGCTTGTGATGTCGCTACTGATGAAGCCCCATTTCTTGGAGTGTATAAAGTTGGAAACATCCCAGAAAGCATAAGTATTAAAGCATCCATTTGCTTCCAGTTATTATTAGGATTAGACCTAAAACCTTGAATAACAGTATTTTGTTGCTCAAGAACTAATTTATTAATATCATCAGGGAATTGTTTTATAAGAACTTTCATTAATTGTCCACAAGCACATCGTCGTGTATCTTCATTAGCATCTTCAAGAAACATTTTAACAAATTCCATAGGTGCAGTATCAGCAAGATCTTCTTCATCTAAAGATATTATCATATTAGGAAGTATTAAATTTGTAAACATTATATTCAAATTCCCATGTATAAGTTCAGCAATTTGTGGTTTAAATGTTACAACTCTAAAATACTCTAAACAAGCACTGACAAAACGATCGTATTGAGAAAAACCTGATGCCCTTGATAAAAGGTCCCAAACCGAAGTACAGAAATCTTTAACATAAGGTTCAAAGTCTTCATCATATTTCTGTGCATATAAAGTTAAGCATTTCATAACTTTAGATTTTAATAAAAACAGCTTTAAATCATCTTGTAATAAAGGGGATAAATAATTAAGCAAATAGTTCAATAAAGTCATCCATTCTTTTAATGTATCATCAAATTGTTGAGGTATATCCTGCCCATTAAGCGAAATAAATACTTTTAATAAAGGGATAAAAGTACTTATATGTCTTATAACCTCATCTTCAGTTTGAGCATTTTGAAGACATGAGTAAACCTGAGTAGCAGTTGCAAAATATACATGAAAAAGAGAATCAACAACAAGTTTGATTTCGCTCCAAAGTTCATCACTTCTAAAAGAATATCTATACCTTTTAAAAAGCTTATGGCATGTCATTAGTGTATTTATAACAGCCATAGGATTGTTTGTATAACCTATTGATAAACCTTGATATAAACTTTGAATTAAATCAGTCCAATTTTGAGGGAAATCATGTTTGGCTATCCATTCAATACTTTCTCTAAGCTGTGAGGATACACTTGGTATAGCATTAACCATTACAGTGTAAATATTACGTTTGATTAAGATTTTACCTTCTGGGGGGATTGTTGGTCCTTCTTCTGGTGCCCATCTTTTAATGATGTAGTTTTTAAAGTTCACTGCAGCCATTTGGCTTAGAGGAGGAGGTGTGGATGGGGAAGAGAAATATGTGATTAGTGAACCTGCAAATTCACTTTGGTCTTCTAGGAGCTTGAGTTCTTTTTCACCCTCGACTCGTACTGTGAACTGCGCAGAAAAACACTTAGTAAAGATACTTGTGAAGTCTACCATGTTACCGCCTTTTATATTAGATATGGCTTTCTAATAAGGAAACCAAAGCAAAATCCAGGCTTGACAAGTTTTACTATATGGCCAAAGATCATGGGTATTGGTCGAGAGCAGATTTCAAGCTGATTCAACTTAACAACAAATTTGACTTATTCTCTTCAGCCCATACACTTATTGATCTTTGTGCTTCTCCCGGTAAGTAGCTACAAGTAGTTGTCAATAGCATGCCCGTAGGTAGTTTAATCTTTGGTGTAGACTAGCCTCAATAAAAGATACGAAGTTCCTACAAAAATTCAATATTTTCATCAGCGACATCACAACAAAAAGTATTATACGAGGATTAAAAGCGAACTTAAACACTTAAAAGCTAATGTTGTCATCAATGATAGAGTACAAAATGTTTGTGTAAGTTAGGAACAAGATGTATATTCTCAGAACGAATTAGTTTTAGGCTTATTGAAACTTGCAACACAGTTCTTTGTAAAGATGGAGTTTTTATGACAAAAGTTTTTCGTAGTGTAGATTAAAATTCGTTGTTGTGTGTTTTTGGTAAAAAAATTTGAGAATGTTCAAGCGANTTTTATGACAAAAGTTTTTCGTAGTGTAGATTAAAATTCGTTGTTGTGTGTTTTTGGTAAAAAATTTTGAGAATGTTCAAGCGACTGAAGTTATGGGTAGAGATTAAGTGAATAAAGTTTATGGTTATGATAAAGTTATAATTATATATTTTTTTTATATTGAGTTTTAATATATTGGGTTTTTGATTTATTTTATTATAAGATTCTTTGATTCAAAGGGAGTTTTTTGTATTATCTGTGCATATATTATAATTTTAATTTCATTTTGAGAAACCTATTCCAAAACAAAAACATGATTTGATATAAAACGATAATTCATTCTTATTCTAAATATTTTCAAACCACTAACTAAACATCAGAGTTCTAATTTCATGGTTAATATTTATAAAAAGAAATATTTTCTATTACACCAAATATATTTCAATAATATTTTCCCTAGTAAATCTTATAACATACAATATACATAAAAACACTAAATCACTTTTATCTTAACCCACAGTATCAACAAAAATAAACCTATTTTCCTCTCTATTATCTTCACACCTAAAATGACTAATAAAAACCTTAAAAAAATTTTTTTCTAATTTTCTCACATTATTTCTCCAACTTATCATCCCAATCTAAATTCCTAATAAAACCTCATCCCTAAACTTCAAAAAAAATCACTCGATATAATTGAAAAAAGGCCTGTTAGAATCCATGAAGAAATCCCAGAAATGCTGTTCAAATAAAATATGGAATCAAAGTTGAAAAAAAAAATCAATAACGGAGGGTATCATAAAGGTAAAGAAGGTCAATTACGTTCTCCACAGTCTTTTAGTAAAAGTTCATCATTAAACCTCGAGTTCAAAATGCCATCTTCAACAAAATGTTCAATGTCAACACCAAAAAATCTCCAACAAGTCATCTCTATCAATAGATTATCTCGTAATACATCCCAACAAATCTCTATAAATACATCAGGGACATTATTAAAAACTGGGTCATCTTCAATAAAATATGACCCTAAATTCCCTATGGCCCCAAAAGCGGCAATAATATATTTTCCAAATGAATTCAATAAAATCGAACAAGCTGAGGTCCAAGACTATCAACTTGTCTATTTTCTAGGTTGTCAAAACAAAATCAAACCTTTTTTAGAAGGTAATAACAATGGTTATGATGATGAAAGAGGAGATTATACCTTAACTTTAGGTGATCATATTGCTTATAGATATGAAATCATCAAACTTCTTGGCAAAGGGTCGTTTGGACAGGTTGTTGAATGCTATGATTATAAAAGACAAGAAAAAGTNGTTGAATGCTATGATTATAAAAGACAAGAAAAAGTCGCTTTGAAAATCATAAAAAACAAAAAAAGGTTTCACCAACAAGCTGCAATAGAAATAAAAATCCTCCAACAACTAAGGGAAAACGACATAGAAGGTAAATACAACGTCGTTAAAATCAAAAATTATTTTATATTCCGCAGACATATATGCATAACATTTGAATTACTGAGTCTTAATTTATATGAACTTTTAAGACAAAACAATTTCGAGGGTCTTTCTTTAACTTTGATCCATAGATTTTCAGTACAATTATTAGTCTGTTTGCAGTATATAGCAAAACAAAAGGTTATACATTGTGATTTAAAGCCAGAAAATATATTACTTAAAGATACAGAAAAAGCTTTGATTAATATTATTGATTTTGGGAGTAGTTGTTTTGAACAAGAAAGGATTTATTATTATATACAGAGTAGGTTTTATAGAGCTCCAGAGATTATATTAGGTATTGCTTATACAACAGCAATTGATATGTGGAGTTTAGGGTGTATATTAGCAGAATTATATACTGGAAGACCATTATTTCCAGGTGAATCAGAGCATATACAGTTAATATATATAATGCAAGTCCTTGGTATACCTCCTTTAGCTGTGATAACAAGGTCGACTAAGCGGGAGATGTTTTTTGATGAGAATATGAGTCCAAAAATAATCCCAAACAAAAAAGGGGTTAAAAAAGAGCCAGGAACCCGAAACCTTGAAGAAATACTCAGAGGGTGTTCAGAAACTTTTCTTGACTTTGTGAAAAGGTGTCTGATCTGGCAACCGGAATTGCGTATGAAACCAATTGAAGGACTTGAACACCCTTGGATAAACGAAGGGCTCAAACGAAAACAAAAAAACCCATAAAGTCTTCTCTGCTAAATCATAAAATTTGCATTAATTAACCATATAATTCCTTATAAAAACCCATTAATTAGGTATTTTCTCGTAGCTTAAAGGCTCACTTGCAACACCTTGGACCTTAGAAAGCATAACATAAAAGCATAGAGGTATGATAATAATAACCCCTAATACAATTATCCCAACTATATAAAGAGTATTAAATTTCAAAGCCTTTTCTGGATCTGCAGCTTTATAACTTAAGATTTCAGGAACTTCATAATCGAATATTAAATAATATTCTCTAAAAAAAGGTAAACCAAGTCTGATATAATTATTTTGTGACTTGGTTACACGCAAAATGCAAAAGTCTTCTTGGATTTTGAGATAATTATTAGGGGTAATTAGATACTCATGTTCAGAAATAAACAATGTTAAGTTTTGTAAACTGTGGATTTTTTGATAGTCACAAGGAAATGAGTATGGATAACTAATATTATCATTATAATCATTCTGAGAAAATATTGATATAAGAGTGTTATACGTATTTTCTGGTAAGGAAATTGCATCGAAAGTTGAGTCGAAAATACCTTTTCCTGTGAAACCTGTTGTGTCTGATCCTAATCCTAAACTTTCTATATCAATCATCCAATGGCCTTCATAACTTGAAACGGGGATTATACGCTCTTCACCTATACAATAGTCATCAGAAAACCCTCCAATTGTCATAACAGGATAGTTTTGTGAATAGCTCTGATTTCCAAGATAAATCGAAAAAATCTGTTCTTTAATCTTCCCTTCTTTCTTAAGTGTTGAAACAAAAGGCCAAAACCCATGAGCCAATCTACTAAAAGCTAAACCTAAAACCCCATCGCAAGAGGCAAAAACCGCATCTTGCCTTGAAACCTCAACATAAACCTGTGAATTTGCCATTAATTCATCAGCTTTAAACTTATCTGAGCATAGATTCCCAATAAATTCATAGTTTTCATATATAAGTGATGTTGAATTGTTATAACATGTTTCTGTAGAGCTTTCTGAAATATTATCTGATTTGAAATATAAAAGCCAAGCTGAAGCTGTGTCTAGAACTAAAGAAATATTTTTTCCAGGTGTACCTTTAGTCAATACAATTGAATAATAAATTCTAAAGTCTTCGGGTGTTAAGGTACTAGATTCTACAGTATTAGAATTGTTTGTATATGATTTTGATGATGGGGTCAAAGGCACTGTGAGTAAAGCTAATGATGGGACAACAATTAAACATAGTGAAAAAATCATTATTATTATATAATAGATAGATTTAGAAGATTATGATTAGGTTAGTGTTTATGTTATGATGAATTATTTAAGGAGACTTAGATGATAATATTGATTTTTTTATATGTCCTAAAACAGATATAGAAGTTTATTTGAGTTGTTTATTGGCGATATCGACAGTGATGTCTTCTAAAATTGTAACACCTATGATGAAGTATTTGTATAATTGTTTTATTATTGAATTTTATAAGCCTAGTAAATTTTTAAGTGTCGACTTTTAAAATTAAATTCCCATTTTTAAACTTTATAATAGCATGGTATTTAGATATTGATATTTTTGGATGAATATACCAGAATCGCACCCTTTTACTAAAGTTTTATTATTATTATTTTTTATGCTTATAATATAAACTTCAAAATTTCTGTTTCTATCATTCCTTAGAGTTTTTAAGACTATATATTGTGGGTAAGTTGATTGATTTTAAAAATCTCAAAGCCTTTATCGTTGTTGATTATTCTTAAAGAAAAATTTGATTTGTAGATTTTGAAATCTATTTATTTAGATTAGATTAATAAATCGTCCCCTGATTAGGGACCAAGTTCCTTTTTTGTAGTTCGCTTTCTTGTTGTGTAAATACTTTCTATAAAGTTTTTGATTAAGTTGCCAATGTTTTTTGCTTTTGTTGGTGGTTTTTCTTTAATGATTTTAAATCTATTGATTTAATAGAATAACTAATACAACTTGAAGTATTTCTAATGATTATTTGCGACAGGCAACTTTTTCTTTATTACTTTTTATCTTATAAAAATAATTTCATTATCTTGACTATTATTTTTAACTTCTTGTAAGAGTCTTTAAATCTGTAATTTTAAAACTCACCTTGCCTACTTTTATCACATTATTCAATGTTAGAACAACCCCTGGACTCATGTTTTCACAACATTTCACTAGGATTATGGTTGAAATGGTTCATATTGCTAGAATTCCCATAGCCTATTGTTATTATTATAGTAAATGCCTTTTATCATTTTTTCCACTTTTTGAATATGTTTTTTATTGTATAAATAGATTTTAGATAAATTAAAAGAATTTAGGGAAATACTTAGGAAAAAGATGATATGAAATAGTTGCTTAAGAGATTAGATGGGAAATTTATGTTATTTATAGTCAGGTTTATTGATTGGGGAATAGGTTTTTTTGGGATTTAGGTCTTTTTGATAACTCTCTGCTGATGCAAATTTTCAAGACATACTAAGTTTATTAGGCTTAAGATTTTTTGGGTGTTCTTTTATATGATATTAAGAGAAATAGTACATTATTATTATCAGATAATTTAATAGTTATATTTGCTGAATATAATATTTTGATGCTTACTTGGAATATTTACTTTATGAATTTATATCAAAAATTGCATTAAACTATTTTAAAAAAGGTAAAATCATATAATCACTTAGAAGCAATGAATAAAAGATAATAAATTGCAGATTAATCTCTTAACCTATAAAAAAATCAAATTTTCTAAGCAATCAGGAAAAATTGCAAGAATTTCTTTAAGAAATATACATTCCTACTATATCTTTAAAGTCTTTAACAACAACTCCAATAATTATAAATATAATAAACCATAAAAAAATCTACAATTATTTAAAATAACAACTTTAATTTTCAAACTTTCTCTGATATTTTTAACAATTACACCAAACATTGAAACCTCATTCGTAAAAATAAGAAATTGCTAATCAATTATATAACTTCATGAAGAAATTATTACCCTAATTTTTTTATCATCAAATCTAATAAAAATTTTCTAACCCATTCAACATCATAGCAAATTCTACATAAACTAAAAAATTATAGTGTTTAAAAATACTAATTTTTGTATATCTTATTCATAAAAAAAATCCTCTAAGTAAGCATTTTCTTTATTAATCAACCTTTTTTGCATATAAACTTTGATATTTTTTATCCAAAATTTTAATAATATTTAATATCAACTGATAAAATGTACGTTGACTACAGTGTCGCTACCAAATGGAAATGGAAAAAGGGTCAGGATGTGCATAAAAAGCATCTTTCAGATATCGTAAATTATTCTAGAAAAGAAATTAAGCTTCCTAAAATCAGCATCTTTAATCCTACAAGGCTTAATAGAATTGAAACAGAAAGAAAGATCTTACAAGAAAACAACTTTAATCCTACAAGGCTTAATAGAATTGAAACAGAAAGAAAGATCTTACAAGAAAACAAATTGATAGCTTATAAGCTTGAAAGCGTACGCAAAACTATTAGTGTTAAAAAGTTGGAAAAAGATTTCCTAATCAACCAAAAATATAAAAAAAACATCAGCAGGCGATTTGATTTTACATCAAGATTTCCACATTTGCCTAGCTTAAGAAAATAATTATTCATATGAAAGTGATAATAAAAAAGCATAACTATATAAAAATTGATAAAAAAAGTATAGTTTATTATATTAAAAAACCCTGAATAATAATTTAATAATCAGCAACATTTAGATTTTTTAACGATAACTGTTGAGGTTGAGTGTTTTTCTGGGCTTAAACTTATCCTTCTATTTGAGTTTGGGATAAACAAAGCACTTTCTGCAATTTTAGTAAAAAGTTGTTCAATTCCTATATTAAGCTTAGCAGAAACTTGGTATATATTCGCATTGACTTTATAGGAAAAATCTAATATTTCTTGAGGATATTCTTCAAAAGTATGCAAATCGCATTTATTCGCTGCTATGTAAATATTCGGGGGCAATTCAGAAAATGAGTCAGTAAGTAACTGACTCCAACGCTCAAGGCTATGAAAAGTTTGCATCTTACTACAGTCAAAAACAAAAATCACAGCCCGGGCATCTCGACAGTACATTTTTGCAAAAGAATTATATCTCTCCTGACCGGCCGTATCCCAAATATTAAGCTTCACCGACTTGTCCTTTACAGTGACCATTTTCCCAATAAAACTCGCTCCTACAGTAGCATCTCCATCATCCTTAAACCCTCCAGTCGTATACCTATACAAAATACTTGACTTTCCCACAAAAGCATCCCCTAATAAAACAACTTTTATTTGCACCAAATCCATTAATTAACCCTAATATTATGGATCTAATATAAATATGAATCATCAGAAAACAGAACCAAGGTACCGTAAACTTATTAGAGAATTTCGTACCTCGCGTTTAGGCAAATTCTGGAATTCATATATAGTCCACTACTCAAGCAAAAGTTGGATTATAACAAAAAAAGCACTTTGGGGGTTAAGCGTTGGTGCGGTGGTGCTTCTTTTACCTCTGGCAATTGAAACAACACTTGAAGGTGAAGCTCGTGTATCTCAATTAAACAGTCAGATTAAAGGAGAAATCAACCCGAATGTGGAATTTAGACCTTATTAAGTAATATGTTAGGACAAATGCTAGTCAAGCATTTTAATAGTAAAAAATTGATAGAGTTTGTGGATTTTGCAGATCAGGATAAAGATAGTTTAAGGTGGGATTATAATTATTTATATGAAAAGTACTGATTTTAATCGTAGACTTTCATCACTTTTTATATCCCCGAATAGTACAGCAACTAAGCAGGCAAGTAATCAGAAGTTTGAGCTAGAGAATGAAGTGAATAAAGTACAAGAAATGCTTAGTGTAGAATATACGGTAGCGAATAGGACTTTGAATAGGGAAGGAGAGGCTTTAAATGAAGAAAGTAAGATTTTGAAATCTGCGCTGAATAAGATTGTGAATGATAATAAAAAGAAGGAAAAAAAGCTTTCAAGTATAGTGGATTTAATAAAGTGCTACTCAATTGTTTCACCTAGAAATATTAGTGGAAGTACTCCAATATTGTCATCTTTTCATGACGAAGAAGAAAAAATTGATGACCTTAGAGAACAACTTGAAGTCGAAGATGAAAAAATCCAAGAAGAAGAATCGAACATCGAAATACTCACAGAAAGCAAAAACAACATCATAAAAAACACGCTGGCTCTAAAAGAAAAACTTGAAAAACTATCCAAAATCCACAAAGACATTGAAAAAAAGCACAACGAAGTTATGGAAACTAAACAAAAAGCTTTCTACAGCATGCAAAGCGCCCAAACCGATCTCTCAAAACTCAGAAAATACATTGAAAAAGACCAAAAAAGGTTTCAAAAAGCTATGGAAAAGTGGAAAACCATCAAAGACCACCACGAAAAAGAAGTTCAAGAATGCATAAACAAAATCAGCAGAGAAAACCTCAAATCTAGAGTACTGGGTAAATAGGAAAACAAAATTCACAAAGAAAAAATATTAAAAAAATTACAAGAACGAATAAAAACTAGTGAAAAAAACACAAGGCAAACCGGGATTTCTAAAGAAGAAATCAGTATAATAAAAAAACAACTTGATCTAATCAAAAGCTACATCCCTGATTGTCCTGATTTTCTAGAACCTTTATCTGAAGAAAATATAATTTTTATTATAAACTCATATTCTAAATTCAAATTCCAAGAGCATTCCCTTAGTGTGAAATTCCAAAATCTAACTGAAGAACAATTAGAAAAACAACGTAAATGTGATATAATAAAAGAAGAACTTGATTATTTAAAATCATCATCGTTAAATGCTACTGATTTTAATATAGGTAAATCAATGACATATAATCAACTTAAAATTTCACTTGAGAGTCGTGGAGAATCGATTTATAATAAACTTTTTACTGAATCTCAATTGTTGATTATGAAAACATATCTTCAGATACTTAATTTAGGAAATGTTGTATGTAGGATTATGCAAGGGATTACTTATAATTCACCTTTACATAATAATGAAAATGATATCGTCCTTGCGATAAATGTTATTAAAAAAGCTCAGAAAGGGTTTATTGAAAAACAAGATAAAGAAGAGTTGGGTAAAGGGCTGAAGGATAAAGATTTGATTGAAAAAGAACATAAGAAGTCTTTGATTAGCAGTGAAAAGAAAAAAACTTTTAAGACAGAAGTTGAAATGGTTGATGAAATTATGAGCTTTGCTATTGGGATTAATGAAATTGAACATGCGCTTTTTAAGTACATAAAAGATGAAAAAACTGTATCTTTACTTTCTCATATGATTAAAGTTGATAGTATTTCCTGTCTTTTCACAGACTTCTCTGACTTAGAAAACAGATGTGCAGAAGATTCAACCCAGCCAAAAAACCTTATAATCAACTTTAATACAATCGGTAATAATATTTTCAAAGATCGTATTAAACAACTAATACAAGCTATTCAAGAAATCCTCATACGTCTCAGTACCCTTTTTGTTCAGAATCGTGAAGAAATAGCAGACTTTTACATCAAAAACCCAAGTTTAAAACTATCAAAAACCACAGATTCTATACCAATAAAAACTTTACAAGTAATGCAAATCCTAGAAAGAGCTGTTGCTTATATAGTAAAACCAAGACATGATAAATCTCCAAATGAATTATTAGACCGTATATCCAAACATCGAGAAGAAAATTATGGGAAATTCAAAATCCTTGATTCAACAAAAACCATCTCAGAAGAAAAAAACCCAAAAAATCGTCAAGAAATGCCTATAAAAAATGAAAGCCTTACAAAAATCACCCCCAAAGAAATGTTCAGTGAACTTAAATCTATAAGAAACAAAATCTCTGAGTTTAAAAACCTCGAACGTAAAGTAAGTGCGAATTCTACTAGAGAAGTTTGTGTAGATATCAAAAAGCCTTGGCAAAAAAATTATAAAATCCCGAGTTTTACTTTAGCAAGGCCTTTTACTGTTAGTTTTAATTCAAAAAGCAAATAATATAAGCTTTTTTTGGGTAGTTTGTGAAGAAGTATGGAGATTTTAATAATTCGTTAAATGTGGAAAAGTTTAACAGCTTTTATTGGAGATGTTGTTTTAGAAAATTTCGAAGATTTGGATAATGTCCTGGTCACGCTACAAGTTCATGAGGAAAGTAGGACTTTTTCTTATCCTTTTACAAGAATCTCGATGGATGTTCAAGGAGTTGGATTAGAAGATTCGATGTTTATAGTATTTTCAACACAAAGTGAAGAGATTGGCCAAGCACAAATCTCACTTGAACCCTTTCAAAGAGACCGTTCGTTTGAAAAGTCTGTGGTTCTAACAAGATCAGAGCCATGTCAAGACAAGCAGCAATCGAAATTGTGGCAACAAAAGAAAATCAACTCAGGAAAGTTCCGTTTACGTCTAGAAATCAAAGATAAACCTATAATAGACCCATCATCAGAAGAAGAGCTCAATTATATAAAAAATGCTTATTCACTTTTAGAAGACATTCTTGGAAATGTTCTCAAACTTGACATACCTCAAGAAGTTGATATAAATACTCTAGGTCTAAGTTTATTCGAAGATTCAAAAGGGACTAAAAAATGGGAACTTAGCGATATGAGCCATTTACTTATAGTTCTCAAAGGGTTAAATGAAAAACTTAAATTAATTCCATTATTACAAGCACAACTCAAAGAGTCTGAAGATAAGTCAAGGAAATACCTTGGGTTATATGAAAAAATGCAGGAACTTATAAGAGAAGTTGAGTCAAATGCGGAAAAAATGCAGAAAACTTCTGAGGAAAAATATGATAGTTTGCTTTTACAGTATAAAAATCTTTTGCAAGAATTGGAAAAAAGCAAAGTTCTTGCTAATAAGTTAGATTTGGAACTTGATGAATTTCGAGCTAGGGAAAATGAATACGAGGCTTTGAAGTTTAGAGATAAAAAACTTGAGGATATTGAAAGTTATTATAAAAATCTTATAAATAGTTTACAAGAACAAGTAAGAGGATTAGATGAAACTAGGAAAAAAAGTATTGAAGATAGTCAGAATTCATTGAAAGAAGCTGAGGAGTTATCAAGAAACTATTTAGAAGAAATCAATAGATTATCACAAGAAAAAGATGAGATTAACGAGAAAATGGTATCAGAATTATCAGCTAAAACAGACCTAGCGAATGTAGTTGAGCAGCAAAATACAGTAATTCTAGCTTTAAAAAGTGAAATACTAACAGCTAATAAAGAACTTATTTCCTATAAGGCTCTTGAAAACCAGTTCCATCAAAGCGAGAGTCTCTGTGCATCCTTAGAAGACCAGCTCCAAAACGTCCTTATAGAAAACTCTAAAAACCTATGCAATTTCAACTATATCAAAAGCCAACTTTCTGAAGAAAAAGAAAACCTTCTTCAACATGCCCGTGAACTACAACAAGAAAACATGAAACTACAAACAAATTCAGTTAAAAACTCTAACGATATCGGAGCTTTAGAACTAGAAAAAGATAACCTAAAAATAAAAATCATCAGTTTAGAACAAGTTTTAACTGATAAAGAAGATAAAGAAAATTTACAAGAAAACATAAACCAAGCTAAATCTTTGTCAAATCATTTAAATGAAACTGTTTATAGAGAATTAGAGTTTATGGCCGAGTATTTACTTGGTCAAACTGAACATAATTTATCTAATATAAGAGCTATGAATAGATTAAGAAATATTGTTGAAGATAAAGAAACAGAAAATTTATTATTAAGGGATATGGTTTCGGATTTACAAAGAAAAAGGGCGATTTATATACCGAGTAAAGATGATGTTATTGATTCAGCTGTTGCAGATTATGTTAATACAAGAGGAACTGAAGTTCCATTAACAAGAGAAGATCATGGGATTTACATTTTTGGATCTAAAAGGGTTTTTGTTAAACTAGAACATGGAAGGGTTATAAGTAAGATATAAATAGTACGTGTTGGAGGTGGGTTTATGAAGATTGAAGAATTTATGGAAGTATATACACCTCAAGAAGTGGAAAAAATCGAATATAAAAGGAAGGAAGATGCGAATGTTCAGAGAAATGTTATATTGGGAAAATATGCTGGGAATATTGTTAATGAAAAAACTAGAGGAAGGATTGATATTTCTCCTGAAAAAGCTGTGAGGCTGATAAAGGAAGCTATTGGAAGTTCAAAGTACACCCAATGTATAGGAGTTACTAGATTGTCTCCGAAAAAAATGCAAGTTAGTTCTAAATCGCCTAAACGTGAAAGGACGAAAAATTCAATAACTGAAGATGCTTAAAATAATACTAAAGCATACTTTCTTAAATCTGATCTTTACCATTCATAGTTTAGATAATAGTTAGCTATTATTTTTAGAAATTAGTATCTTCAAGCTCTTTGGATTCAATTTGTTTCCTAAGTGCATTCATCCTTTCTTCGATTTTTGCATTAATGCTTCGTTTAGCATCTTGAATTTTGATGCTTTCCTTGAAAGATAATATTTTCGACTCGATTCTTCTAATAACTGCTGCACTTAACTGGGGCTCCATAAGCAAGTCACGGACTACTATATTGTCAGTTTTTATAATATCATAAACTTCTGTAGGAGTTGTTTCAGCAAATATGTGTTTTATTTCTTCTCGGTTTGAAATAACATCAATTACTTGCATTTCTTGTGATGGAGTGTTAGTTCTAGTTGAATAAGAGTCGCTGAGGGCTTGGACTTTTTTGAGGTTTCTTATAGTCCTAACAACGCTGCCTTCGATATATGTTAACTCCATGATTATTATTAGATTTATTTGTATTTTTTTTTTTTAGATTTTCTATATAAAAATCTAACATTGGGTGTTGAGAAAATTTGGTCATGATATTGTGTTTAGTATAGAGCTGGACTTTATAAATAATAAATGATTGTAGTATTATAAGAGTGAATATTGTGCAAGAAATGAAAATGGAAGTAAAAAAGTAATTATGTTTATGTTTAGGAGTTTTATTAAATATTAGAACAAATAAGTTTTTTTTAGGATGAGGGATTAATAATTATGTTTATTGCTTTTTTGTTGCATATATTATTTGGCTTTTATACAGATTCAAAAATTGTTCTTTTACGGCATTTCATACTAATCAAGGTAGATTCTACCTAAAACCCTAAACTTATAATATAATATTATACCATAATCCCCAATGAACTTTATTCTTAATATCTTTAACTCACTCTATTAAATCCGAAATTCTCTAACCATAACTACAAAATTAATTAACTCATCAAAAAAAAAAACACTATATCTAATCCAAATCCACATATAAAATCCTTTAAAAACAAACCAAAATCCTCATAAAATCCTCATAAAACTCTCATATAATTTTCACCATCTCATCATTGTTAATTATTATTTTTCAAAGCTTTGCAGTTAAAAAACTTCTCAGATGTTGTTCCAATTCCCTCACTTAAATCGCACTTAACAAGTTTTCTCTTAAAATACGTCTTATCATATTTATGAACAGTAACAAGCATAACCCCTTGCACTCCTTTTCTCCCAGGAGCATTAGCCTGACTCAAACAATTATTCATCATATTAGAAAAATCTTTCAAATGCTTATAGCTCAATGAGTTTTTAGATTTTTCCCTTATAATCGAGATTTTGTTTTTATCTTTATGTTCTGAAGATTTATCAATACTAAACGGTGAAGTTCTATGTTTTCGACTATTAATAAGACGTTTAGGTATAGCTTTTAAGCATCTTGGATTTTTAATAACATCACTAAGCCTTTCTGTATTAGAAGATCTATGAATAATTCTTGAGAAATTCAGACCTTTGTCTTCAATATTATTAGTTATTACTTTATTAACCCTGGTCAATGGATTTGGTATAGGAAGTTCTTGTTCAATATTGTATATAGAAAATCCTACTTTATGAGGAGATGACTTTTTAGGTAGTGATAATCGGGATGTTGATAAAGATGACTGCATTTTTGTTTTATATATCCTTTCATATAAGCTAATTTTTAAGAAAGAGAATTAAAAAAAAAAACTAAGCTAAGATATTAGACTTCTTGGATAAATTCTTTGGTTTTGTCATAGTTGATTTCTCTTTGAGCAAAAACTTTGAACTTGTTGAAAAAGTTTGTTCGGTTGTCTATGATTCGATCAATTATGGTTTGGGTGTTGATTTTGCTAACGCTTTCGATTTCGTGGTAGATACCGAGTTCTTTGGATATAGTGAAAGGATCATCGTCTACATCAATACTCCCTTTCCTGCATTTTTTAAGCGAAGGGTCTGATTTCAACTCAGTTCCTTGAACAACAATTTTTATATTGAATCCAGTAATAAGCTCATTACTAATAGCCCAAGGTGCACCAATAATAACTTCATCCACATATTTATTCGAAAGAACACACATAACTCTGTCATGTAAATTCATAATCGGGAAATTCGATCCTTTATATTTATTCACAGTCTCATCATCATGAACTCCAACAATCAAATAATTTCCAAGACTTTTAGCTCTTTTTAAAGTTTCAATATGCCCAATATGAAACAAATCAAATGTCCCATCAATATAAACAATAATATCATCTGGCTTTGGTTCTTTTTTGTTTGAAAATTCACTGATTCTTCTTGATGTCGTCAATAAATGCTTTTTGTTTCCTTGAGTTGTAGTTTCAACTTCTTTAGCAAAAACACTGCTTGAAGTTACAGGAGTATCTACTTTTTCCCACACATCTTTAGTCATCAACAAAAGTTTTCCAACTAATTGTGTTGTAGAAATTCCTTCAGTCCTTTTAAAAATTTTGCATCTGCCTGCTCTTTTTAATATCGACATACAATCATCCCCATTTTCATTTATACTCAAATCATCTCCATGTGCCGCATATCGACAATTAAGACTATTTAACAATTCAATTGTTGGTGAATACGGTGCATTTTCAACAACTTCATCTACCCATTTACAAGATCTAGCCAAAGTATATCTTTCTAACTCATTCATAACTGGTGGGCCTTTATTTCTTGCAATTTCAGCATCAGAATGAACCCCTACAACTAGAAATTTCCCTAAAGCTTTAGCTTGTCTTATAGCATTATAATGCCCAGAATGCATAAGATCAAAACAACCATCCATATAAATCCTATCAGGGTCACCTTGAGGTTCTAATAAATAGTTTAGATTATCAGAGATGATAGGCTGAGGAGAAATTTGAACTAAAGATGTGTTGACATAATCCATGAACTCAGCATCTAAACTTTCTTGTGAGTCAAAACCTTGGATTTCGGGTAAAAATGTACTGTTTGAGGATTTGATGACACGGAAATATCCTTGGATTATTTCTAGAAGCTTAGGAGATTTAGAACATGTATCAATAAGCTTAGCAAGACTGTTGAAGAATGAAAACTTAGTAGGAAAAACAATCTCTGCCATTTATTAGAGAAGAACAATTTTTTTTTAGTGGAAAAGGCTTTTTATACCTTGAGGATTAACATGAAATTTAGATTGGAAATTTGGTTTTTGAGTGTTGTTTTTGTTGTGGGCGATTTTTTTAATAAATTGTGGAATTGGGGAAAAATATAAAAGGCTGGATTGGATATGGAAGATTTTTCAGGGCTTGTATTGGATTTGAGTATCATTGTTAAATGATAAAATCGTTGGGCTCTTGGTTTTTAAAAATATTAAATTCCTATATTCATCCACTAGAATCTTATATATAAACCGAGAAAAAGCCTACAAAATTTATTTATCAAAAAAACAAAAACCCTAAATCCATAAATATTAAACCTCACAAGTGCCCATTATCTCTACATCCTTATCATTACAACCAAATTCCTAAATAAACCTACCAAATTCCATAATTTCTCTCTTACTCCTCACAATTATCTCTCCAAACATAAACCACCTTAAAAAAAACTTCTCACAAGCCTCTAAAATCAATCTAAAACATAAAACCCCAAATTAAATAACTAAATAAACTCCTAATCCAAAAACCAAAACTTCTCCAAACGAGCTTGTAAATGTAATCACCACCTCATTATAACTTGGATAATACATAGAAAGTGAACAAGAGTCTGCATTCCTAGTCTTCGAATACATATTCACATAATTTTCATAATACCAATAACTATATTTTTTCTCATCCCATACATCATCCATACATTCAGTTGAAAATCTTCTCTCACTATGACACTTATGTATTTCTTTAGTATTCAACCAAGCTTTTCTATGAACTTTATAATCATAAGTTTCAGGATCTCCAGGGAATAATGAACAATACGATTTCCCATCTAAGCTACACTCGCATTTCCCTTTCAAAACAATTCCAGTAACCTCATCTTTTTCAGAATAACAATAATCAGACATACTACATTCATATGGTGACTCTAAAGTATTAGCTAATTCTGGTAAACATATCAAAGTATCATTATTGTCTCCACAAATTCCAGATTTACATAAAGGGTTTTTATTTCCATAACAATATTTAACCTCTGTATAATCTGTTAGTGTAAAATATTCAATACATTGTCCATCTGTAGAGGTACTTATATAACTACACCCTGCATTATTGACACAATCATAATCGTTACGACAACCTTTTTCATTTATTTCTTTAAGAAGAATACATATTGAACTTTTACAAGTCAATCCTATATCACAATCTCTTGTTTTTGTACATGAATCACCTTCTAGACTACCAGAACAATATGAGTCTAAACATTTGGCGGTTATACAGTTAGTGTCATTGATGCATTTTTCACCAGGGAATGAAAGAGGTGATGAAAATGTCAGGTTTAAACAGGTACTTTCTTGACCTGGGCCTGGGATTTCACAGGTTAGGCCATATGAACAAGGGATAAGGTTGTAATTTAAAGTGGATAATTGGGAAATACACACTTCGTTGATTTCGGTTGTGTTTGAGGATGAGCAGGTATATTTTGGGCATCCTTCTGATGAGAGACTTAGAATCAGTAGGNCGTTGATTTCGGTTGTGTTTGAGGATGAGCAGGTATATTTTGGGCATCCTTCTGATGAGAGACTTAGAATCAGTAGGGGTGTTGAAAAGAGGATTATAATCATCATTTTTTTTTTAGGATTTATATTGTAATAAGAGTTTAATTATTAAAATATATGTTTTATTTATCTACTAAGTCTATTTCTAGGTTGATTTTTTCTTAGATATAAGCGAACTTAGCATAATATTTCCGAATATGAATATATGCATTAAAATAACTATGGCCAAAGTAAAATGCACAGCATTTGTAGGTATTTTTTCAGGCAAGTTATCCATCCAAGGTGATAGCATTGATAAATCACTAAAATAAGTCACTAATGATTTGAATTGTTCTTGATTTTGATACATCAAATGTAACTTCATAGCCTCAAGTTTCGCAACAATTAAATTAAAAAGTGTCTCAAACTCTGAATTTTTTTCAAAATATAAAGCTCTAGTATCTTCATCATTTGCCTTAATATCAATTACTGTAATTGATTCAAATTTTTTCAATAACTGCTGAACAATTATATAAAACGTTCCAATCTGATCAAAAGCCCCAATATCATTAAAACTAAATATTCTTTACAATTTAGAAAATATATTATGAACCCCATCAATATTTAGATTTTCTAATGGATGCAAAAAAATCACAATTCTACTTCCAAGAATTTTGACTGATTCAAGTTTTGGATATGAGAAATTTTGATAATCTTTAAAGAAAAAAGTGTCATATAAAGTATAATTGTTGGAATGAATGAGGAATACTTGGAATGTTTTCCAGGCTAAAGGGAAATTGTTAAGGGTTTCATTTGGGGTTAAAAAAAGATTGTATAATTTCCAATATGTGTCGTTTGAGTAGTTTGATTCATTAAATACTCTATAGCTTAAGATAAGGTCTGAATTTTTTATGTCGAGATCTTCTAATCTATTCCATGTGTATGATGATTTTGGTACATCTAGATTAAAATCTGTTACTTCGACAACAATACGTATTTCTTGGAGACTGAGGATTTTAGATGATATTTCTGAGGTTAGCAGGGCTGATGCTTTCAGTAATAAACATACTCCTAAAATCATTATATAAAATATTAAAGTTATATTAATGTGTAATCATAATATTAGGATTTTCAATAAGAATAAGTAACTTGTTGTTGAGTTCTTTAAGTTTATTTTCAAGTTCCCGGATTTTGTGTTTAGAAACATATTCTTTATATCCAATCCTTGTTTTCAAAGCTTTAATTCTTCTCATATTAAAATCAAACCTATCTAGACTAAGAAGAACTTGCTTCCAAGCAGCTTCAGGGTTTTGTTGTTTTTTCTTAGCTATATAATATGCTACTAATTTGCAAATTACTTTTCCTGCTGTTCTTGTTATTTTAATCTCAGTAAGTGCTCTTATTTGATTAGCATTAAGTTCTAAAGAAGTTGTTATAGTAAAAACAACCATAGAAAAAGCATATGCTCCCCACATTGCACAAGCTATTCCAACACACCTTCCAGGAAGAGTAGAAGGGAAAAAATCACCAAAACCTATTGTCGCCATTGTTACAAAACTATTCCATGCAGCATTTTGTAGAGAATCATAGTTTTTCCCAGAAATATCAGCATAGGGCCTTTCAAATATTCTGAGAAATGTTCCAAACAAAAAAAAGCTTGGAAAAATACTGAAGTAAATCATTATTAAAGGGTGTGCCTGCATCATAGATCTAACAGAAAAACGCACATTAGCTTTAGTCTTGTAAGAAATACAGTGTGAACGAGCATGATTATCTTGATAAGGTGTATAGTTAAATAATGTTCTGATTAAAAATATGATTCGAAAAAACATCAAAAAATATAAAATCTCAGACACAGTATAACACAATGTAATTGTGTTATCATAATCTTCATTAATTTCTTTTAACTGCGACTGCTGATACTTAAAAGAACCTCTTATACCAGGATAAGGGAAAATAAGCAAAACAATAATTTCCATAAAAAGCTTTCCTGAGAACCACTTTTTATATGGAACGATATGTCTAACTTTATTTTGTACTGTTGTCAAATTATACCACCTAGCTTTAAGATAGTGTCTTACACATAATATAGTTATAGCAACAATAGTAAATGTTAATGTTAGATATCTATGCAAGTCATTTACAATTTCTTTACAATTATCATGTGTACGTTCAGGAGAAAAAGATACTTCGTAATCAATTGTAGCACTTATAAGCCCAAAAATGTTGAAAAGACTTGATAGAACTTCTGCGGCCCTCCATTGGAAATAAGCTGAGTAGACATGTATTCCATAAAAGTTACTAGCCATAAAATAAATATTCTAAGCATTTAAATATCAAAATCAATCTGAGTTAATATTAAACATAAGAATTATTATTTTTTTAGCATATGCTGGAGTTTTTTTAAATAAGTTTATGTATTGTGGACTTTATTATGATTAGATGAAAAGTAATTAAGATGTGCTGAATGTTGTAAGTTTTTTATAAGAAAGTTAGGTTTTAGTATTATTTTTTTTATATTATGGGTTAAATGTTTGGAAAATGTATTTTTTATTTTGAATTAGTCTTTGGAATTGCTGGTGGATATTGAAGAATTAATATTTTTTTTAGATGGTTTATGATGGTTTTATTTTGAATGTAATAAAATTAAGGTAAATAGATTAAGCTGTGTGTGTTGTTATTTGATTTGATAATTAAAGATTTTTTATAAAGTATTTTTTGTGAGTTTGTTATGAATTTTATATTAGTGAAATTAGTTTAAATATAAACTATTGTAGGGTAAGGGTAAATTATTTTAATATAGCTTGATAAAATCATATACTGATTAGGCTGAATATTAATAGATAAATATTTACTAATTATGAAAATATATGTTGAATGAAAAGTATGGATTTTTGTTTGTTGTGATTAAATCTAAAATAAATTCAAGACCATATTCAAATAGCTGCAAAACTATAATTAAAATAAAAAAAACTAGCTTATAACTACTACTCACAGAAATCTAAATGTACAAACACATCAACTCTAATGCTAATAAACTCTCTAATATCCTACAAAACTATTAAAACCATAATCCATCTACCAAACTATCAAATCAACTCCTACAAAAACTTCCAAATCATATCCTCCAATCTCAATATTCCAATAGTTTCTCTCAATAAATCGAATTAAAAAATTTCTAACCACAGCCCAAACCAAAATAAAATTTTCGAAACCCTAAAAAAATCATCTTTCATCATTTTATTATCTAATTATCTATGGCCATTACATATTCTCTCTTTCTGACTTAGCTTCTTTAGACCACGAAACATAAGGTTGAGGTTCAAACAGTGGTTGCTCCAAGAAAATCCTAAGTACAACCATCGCTACAGGTGTAACAAGTGAAATACAAGCAATAATAAGCCACATCATCCAACATTGTCTTTCTCCATCATCAGGACAATACTCCCCAAGTAAAAACCCAGCAGAAATGCCACTAATAATAAGCCCTAAAGGTAACGGACTGGCAGCAACAGCCAAAAAAATCCCTTCTTTCCCTTTAGGTGCAACCCCAAGTGTATATTCAATAAACCTTGGCGCATGTATACTTTCCCCAATAGATGCTACAATAACAAACATCGATACATAAAAATACCCTGAACCAAATAAAAGTATCAATGGAGACAATCCTGAAATAAACGCTCCTAATAAAAGTAAAGAATAATTATTGAAATAATAAACAAGTATTGTCAAACTTGGTGTACCAATAATCATAATTAATTCATGTAAGACAATCATATACCCAAAATGTGCCCCATCTTCAATTTCTCTATACATATAAACAGGTAAGGTTAGTTCTATATGATAATAGACACATCGAGAGAGGATTATTAGTAGAGTAAGGATTATAAACCGCCAAAAAGATTTTAGGACTAAGATACTTTTTGTGTGCTCCCATACAGAACTACTTGATGGACGTACTGCAATTTCTTCTTCGCCACGAGTATGAACGTCTAATTGGCGAAGGAAAATTGTAATAAGAGCAGCTACAAAAAGCATACCTGTTGAAATGCCGAAGATTATACGAAAAGTTGCCATATTTTCGGATCCAATTGATAAAATTAGATCAATCATCAAGCCGGCTATAGCTCCAGAACCATAATAAGCTAGATAATATACAGAATACCCAATGCTTCGGGTTTTTTCATTTGTATATCTTTTCACTGCCATTTTCGTCCCTGGAACACTAACTGCAACACTTAGCATTATAAATAAAATAATAATCCCAATTTGCCAGTATCTGTTGCTAAATATGCATAAAAGACCAAATCCGATACAGCCTAATACATTGCATATAGTCAAACTAACTCTGACTCCATAATAATCTGGTACAAACCCAAAAAGCATTGAATAAATTGTTGCTGATAAGCCTAGAATTACCATAATGATTCCTGCTTCAAGATCAGTAAATGAATGAACCTCAATAACAAAAATCATTGCACTCAAAGCTAATAGATTAAAGGCAGTAAAATTTGCGATTTTACTCACAAGCAAGAGCCAAAAATCACGAGGGAGATTAAGAAGCTCACTGAAACTTTTGTTAAACTGTTCTAAATTAGTTGGAGCTGTGTAGTCCTTGTCATATTCTTCGTTTTCTTTAAGTGGAGTAGTTTCTTTAACCACATATGCTTCCATAATTTAGTTTATATATACTGATATACATGTTTGCTAGCTGTTTTTTGTAAAATGGAATAGTTTATATTCCTATTGAATACTACTAAGGTTTTGTTTATAATTAATAACAAGTTTCTTTACAATTTTGTATGTGGCAAGGATTTAAAATGAAGAAAAATTCATATTTTTTATATCAGAGATTTATTTTTTTTATGAGGCTTTAAAGAACTTAAAACTTTAGTAATTGAATGCTTATTAGAAGAATTTTTAAAATACACTTTCTTGAATTTTTAGAGTTTTTGTTGTTTGAAATCACTTGATTTATTAAGAATTTATAAATTTATGATATTTAGTTTTAGGCCTGACTCTGTAGTTTAGTCAAAGTTGAGGGCGGAACTGTTGCAGATTAAGAGATATTTTGTATGTAATAAAAATATTATGATTTTTTTATTGTAAATATTTTGCTTAACAAACTCTAATAATATTTAGGTTATTTCTTGCTTTATGATATTAAAAGTTTTCAAATCTTTGATAAAATTTTTACCTTCCTGCCTAGTTTATCAAAATAATTTCTAAATAGTTATTAATAAATATATCTCTAGTTCATTGTAAAATCTGTATCTTATTTAATTACAAAGATTTCTTGCTTACAACAAACACAAACTCATTAAAATATTTTCCCTTATAATATTATCATCATTTTTCCAATACAAATTTTGAACAGAGACATGTCAGTTTCCATCTCAATTCCTAACCCTAGAATAAATTTTATTAACAAATAAATTAATCAAACTCAATTTATTTTAAATAAAAAGTCTTTTATTTCATCTTATAACATCTCCCAAATCAAAAAAACCAAAAATTTATCAACAAAACCCCATGATTTTCATAAAAAATATTCTTAACCTATAAAAAAATTATAATTTTTAACTATTCAATATAAGTTATTATCTAATTATCCCAAAGTTCATCCATTTCTTCAGGGTCAATTCCGCTTTCTCTTTGATCATACTCATAAAATGCTCTTGCATCAATAAGCATACCAACAATAATATCCCCTTGTCCACAAGCAATAAGATCTTCCAAAGTTAAAGCATAAAGTACTTTAGGTTTAGCCATATCCCATATTTCATCTTTAACATCATCAACTTTAAATCCAAATCTTTCTTTACTTTCTAGTTTCTTAATAATAGCTCTAAGGAACATATTTACAACAAAAGTGTCAATAGCTCCTTGTTTATAAACATCTAAAATTCTCCAGAAATATTGAAGACTTGCAGTGGATTTTTTATTTTCCATAGCTAAAACGAAATCTAAAAAGGTTTTATAGTCCATTTCCCCTTCAAAAGTTTGATACTCTTCAAATAACCTATCAACAAATATAGAAGTTAATCCTCCTGGGTATCTAACAAGTTCCATTTTTCTAAGCATCCCATTACGATCAAGATCAAGTCTTAAATACTGGTCATATACTTTAAGTGAAGATTGAACTGAAAACCAATTCTGTGATGCTTCTTCAGCTGACCAAGATTCTTGTCTAAGTTCATAAAATTCAGCAAGAATTGGTGATGTGAGAATATCTTTTATAAGTATTTTCCCAGTCCTCTTTGGGTCTAAGAAAAAGAAAAACTTCCTCACAGCTGTTATAACATAAAAAGGGTAAAAGTTTTCTTGTAAACTCGACAACTGAGGAAACGAAGGTATAAGTTCAAAGATAAAATTTTCTAAGTCTTTTTCTTTTAAATAACCATTCCCTGCACTATCATAAAGGGATATTTGAATTCGAGTTTGATGTAAATTAACTTTTCTGACTATGTAATGGAAAAATGGAACAATTTCGATCCTTCCATACTCGTCCCGGTCACATTTTAAAAAAACTGAAGGCTGGAAGAATTGACGATATTTAGAAGGGAGTTTATTTGCTACAATGCAAAATTGATCGTAATTCATTCTTTCAGAACCATCATCGGGAAAGCTTGTGTTTGATTTAAGTAAATACCAAAGCTTTTCTAAGTCTTCTTTATCTAGTATTTCTGCTGATTTGTTATGAAGAAAACGTGTTCTTGCTTCTTGTCTAACACCCATGTTAATTTGGTTTTTAGTATCTGGTTTTTTGTAATAGAATTTTGGTATTTTAGAATATGTCGCGTTTTTTTTTGATTCTGCTTGCTGCTCTTCTTCGAGTAGTTTTAAGAAATGCACATCAGCTTCTTTGTCTACTTAGGGATTACCGCTTTCACTGACTGATTTTTTTGGAAACTTGTTTACGAATTTTTCGAGATTAGCCGCCCACCCTGACATTTTAAATATATATTTAAAAGAATGGCTTTTGAAGAGATGATGGATTTAGCGCCCACCCTGACATTTTAAATATATATTTAAAAGAATGGCTTTTGAAGAGATGATGGATTTAGAGAGTTTTTTTAGGTTTTGGGGTTTTTTTTGGAAAAATAATTGCTAGTTAGGGAAAGTGATGTTGTTTGTATTAGGTTTTTTTGGGAGTTCATTTTGGGATAAGATGTAATTTAGGTTTAATAAAAAGTATAATATTTTTCTAACTTTTTTTGGAATAGATAATTCCAAGTCTTGTGAGGATAATAGAGAGCTTAATGATTGAATTTTTGTTTCTAATCGACAGAAATTTATTATGATAGATTGATTGGAAGATATTGAGGTTAGGGTGTTAGGGTGTT